>JAAOAN010000311.1:0-215903 GCA_013396205.1 Fusarium mundagurra | reverse complement strand
CAAGAATGCCTCGTCAAGAAGGATGGGCATGCATAGCACGATAGGGGAATACCAGTATCCTATGGTGCGATGCCAGTGCTCGGCTCAAGTATCGCAGCATCAGATAATACCAAAATTCATAAACATCAAATAACCGTTTCCCCGACGGCCCGCCTATTGGCAAACGAGTCTCCATCCACAACCCTGCAGCTGGGCGCTCCTTCACTCCACCACCTCCTCCAACAAATGCATCACACAAGCGCTAGATTAAAGAGACTGGGGGACTAGGAACGGTCCAGGCTGTACTGTATGTCACACCTACGCATAAAACGCCCCTCGTTCTGTTCTCGACCCTCCATGTATCTATCTATTGTACCAACTACCGTACGATCTTACCGCCTTGGTCTGGATTTCCCTTGACCAAGACGCCGGCTCTGACTGATCAAGCCTCACTTCTGTTTGGTTCTGCCACAATGTTTTCTTGTCTGCCCTCCGGTCTGCCTTTAGCTGCACTTTGACCTGTCCCTGGACGGCCGCCAACTTGCTTGTACTTTGTCTCCATTTCAATTGCGAGCCCCTCCCGCGATCATATCACTACCAACAACAGCTTACAGTAGCACACCTTGTACACCTTGCATCTAATCAGCAAAGCGCGAATGCTCCGTCGCTCGTGTCCTGGACAGTTGACCACTTCTGTCCTGCTTCGATCCGCACACCACAATTCCACGCCGATCTTACATCTTTCGCATTCGATACCCGAACTGGAGCTGTTGCTTGCCGCATTCGATACCCTGGGCTAACTATACCATCCGACATTAGTCGGTACTGTGCTTTTTTAGCTGCGGTACTAAGCAGGCACCCCTAAGCGCTCTTTGATCCGCTTTCGCGCGCAACGCCGCGTTCCAACTTCAGCCCTCTCTTCCCCTCCTCTCTCTTCTCTTTCACAATTCTTGATCAAGGGATACTACACTGCAATCCTTCGCTTCTTATTCTCAAATCTCCCGGTAGACTCTGTTTTCCCTGTTCATGAGGCGTACGTCGCGACCCCTGGGATCTCAGCGGCATTTCTTCTGCAGCTCCGATAGTTCGTTCCTCTGCACTTGAGCCGATCCACTTCACTCCATTGCTGTATCACCGCGAAGGCTATGTTCGCTAGCCTGTGATCTGACTCCGGGAGCTCGTCCAGTCAAGGTCCACCTGTTGCATATATACTTCAGCTCCTCCCTGCACTTGATCGCAACCATGGCTTCGACATTTGATGTACCACCTTCCAGTCTTCATGACAAGGATAATCAACCCTTCCCTCCCTCGAACCAGCAAGCACCAACCTCAGCCTTCAACTCGAACCAACTTCCTACCACACTGTCGCGTGTGGATAGCGACTCACTCTCCCCGATCAACTACCTCGAGACACCCGATTCCACCTCAAGCTTAAGCCACTACCAAGCCAGTGACTTCAGCGATTTAGACGACGACCCTTTCTTTGGTGCCGACTTCAATGCTGATGGAGGTGCCCCCAACTTCCTAGAACAGGACTTGAACGGACTGGACCAGTCCTTTACTCCAGGCCTTATGCCAGATAAAGACGTGGACTCTGGCACATATCCATTGACGCCTGAGCAGACCGCATCTGTTCATGCTACACCCCCTCAGGGTGATCTCTCATACGCTATCAAAGGTTCTGCGCCATCAGAACTCCCCAACTGTATCTCACCCCAAGAGATTCAAAAACGATTCAACCCTCACCTAATTAACACACAAACGTCTGAGTTGACACCGAGTCACAGCAGCAGCTGCCAATCCAGTGAGGACGGTCTTGCACCAGGTATCGCTACCATGACGAGTCCTCGTGTTACTGTCTCCATGTGGGGCAATCATGATGAGACTCTTGTTCATACCTCTGTTGAGCGCAGTTTTGAAGACAGCCCCACCACAGTCCGCGGAGGTTTTGAATCTGCCGGAGATCTGATATCTGCCGGAGACAACTCATCTGCCCGTGACTCTACTGGCAGATGGCAGCAGAACCCATTAACAGGCCAATCTGGTCTTGACCCCAACAACCGCCCCCCCGACGAAGTGCCAAGCATCAATGAGCTCGCAACTCGTCGAGATGACGATGAACGTAAAGAAATCGTGGGCGATTGGCTGGCCGATAAGATGAACGACCTCTCAGTGAGGCCAGACGACAACTCACGAGACCAAATCAACGAACTGGACAGCCGACGAGACGATCCATATGATCACGTAATTCCCTTTGGCCGGGAGACTGAGAACAAGTTCGTCCCCGGCCAGACCTACTATCGTGACCGAGGCGAAATGAGCCAACAAGACCGCGACATCATCGCCGCTAACCGTAACTGGGCGGATGCACCTATGTTCCCTTCTATCAGCCGTGGAGAGCCTGGAAGAAACCAACCTGAGTCATCAGCTGCTGCCATGGAGAGATTCGAGAGGATGTATCGTGATACTGATTCCATTCTGTCGAGAGCAGCAACGTGGGGAACCCGTCGGCGAAGTCTCCCTAGTGTCTTCGATCTTGATATGACCGACGGCACCAGTGGCGGCATTCTGAAGAAGCTCTCAAGCAGTCGAGAGAGCAGGTCGAGCAAACCGGGGAGTCTCCTAAGAGATCTTCGAGGATTGGTGCGGCGACCCAGCGCGTCTCGTCTCAAGCGTACTCTCAGCAGTGGTAACGATGAGGAGAGCCCACCAAGCAGTGAAGGTAGAGGGAGCCAAGAATCGAAGCGCGATAGTATTTCCAAGCGAGGAGACAGCGTCTCTCACCTCGCACCACCAAACCGCATAGGTAGCTGGGGCAAGAAGCCCATGCCTTCTATCAACACAGCGATTGCTTCCATGGGGAGCAATATTGCATCCATTGGAACTACGCATGCTCGAAGCGGCTCTGTTAGTGGGAGCGGTACCCCTGGCGGCTCTATAACATCACCCAAGAGCCCCTTTAGTGGCCTTTCTGTGAAGAAGTCGATACGCCGCCCCCGAAGCAAATCCGAACTCCCTAAACCCACCCCAGCTGGCATGCAGACAGAAAGCCATCCCACCCTCGTATCGATGTGGAAGCGTGAGACGGGAGGCCCACCTGTAGCAGCCCTAGCCAAGACCAAAAATGCCGACTTGGATGATGAAGATGACGACGATGACGATTTCAGCGATGAAGCTGATATGAGAACGAACCCCAACATTATTGACAACATCACCCCCAATCTCGAAGGTTTCCAGCAACACATCATTGACCTGAACCCTGGCCTGGCGACTGCCAACACCTTTCTGGTTGACCGCATCGCATACCACCAGGTTCAGCGATACAAATACTTACTGAAGAACAAGGTTACTCATATCGGCCTTGGTGCTGCATGCAACTCTGGAATAATGTGCGTTTCTAGAGGCGGCTCTGCTACCTTGTTGGACCAAAATAAGAACGTACGAGAGCTAGATCCTCTTTCGTCCCCGAACGATGATGATGATGGATCCCCAGTTGAAGGTGCTATCAATACCGAGAGCTTCCCTCAAGACATCCCAATGCCTCCAACTTCTCACCTTCCAGCTGAGTTTGAGTGCCGACTTTGCTTCGCTGCCAAGAAGTTCATGAAACCATCTGACTGGACTAAGCACGTCCATGAAGATGTTCAGCCTTTTACTTGCACTTGGGACAAATGCCCCGGGCCAAAGATGTTCAAACGCAAAGCCGATTGGGTACGACATGAAAACGAAGGACATCGGCAGCTTGAGTGGTGGACTTGCGATGTTGAAGCCTGTCATCACCAGTGTTATCGTCGTGATAATTTCCTCCAGCATCTTGTTCGAGAGCATAAGTACCCTGAACCAAAGGTTAAGAGCAAAGCTGCTGTCAAGAAGGCCGGCGGCTCTGAGCCGACATGGCAAAAGGTTGAACAATGTCACCATGAGACTACGAAGAAGCCACACGATGAGCCGTGCCGTTTCTGTGGAAAGACGTTCCCGACATGGAAGAAATTGACGGTCCATCTGGCCAAGCATATGGAGCAAATATCATTGCCCGTACTCCGACTGGTCGATGCAAAAGCCAGTGAGCTCAGCGCGGACACTGTCATTAGCCCAGTACAGGACCCTCCGCCACGCAACATATTGACCACGCCTATTCAGACTAATATGCCGACGCAATATCCCGTGGGAGGACAACACCAACAGATTCCGCAGGCAACTCCACAGATCTATCAGAATCACAACCAGAACCAAATGGCGTATCCTGTGATGCCAACGGAGGTCTACCACCACCAACAGCAGCAGCAAGGGTTCTACACTGACCAGTATACCAACGCCAGTAACGCTACCCACAACTTCCCCTCGGCACATGCAGAGATGGGAATGCATCCGATGAACAACCAGAGCTTTAATACTGCACCTATGCAGGAAATGACTGTGAGCAGTGCTGGCTACCAGCAAAATGCCTTTATGATGCCTAATAATGGACTGGAGACATATAATCAGATGAACCCCCTCGGGCTCCAAAGCCATGGAATGCCCATGGGACAAATGGGACCGATGGTGTATGACGGGATTACAGACCCTTCGAGCGGAAATGGGAGTCCTTTCAGTGGACAAGGATCCATGTCTCCTTACTCCCACTCTCCAAATCTGAATGCCAACGCTGGGAATGGTATATGGGGTGATAGACGCATGGCTGGATATCAGTAAGAACGGCCACTGTACCAGCAGCTTGGATAACTATTCCTATTTATGAAGACGCTTTGTGTTCTCGAAGCCACACACACGGCATACTATCTTCTTCAATTATGAATGAAAAGGGGAGGACGAGAAAATGTGTTTTTTTCTTTCTGGATACCATGATGATTCTTACGGCAACGAGTTTGTTTTGCAGGCGATAGCCTTGTTTCTTTTTTTGCTCTTCCTGAATGAATAGACCAGGTAGGGCTTGCTGTTTGGTAACGGTGTTGTGTTGAAGGATGGATGTCCTGAAGTGGAGTGACCGATATTGCGGTATTATGAGATGAACTAGAGAAGGGAGGAAGGGATTGGAACAACACACGGCGTCTGGATACAACACTTATGAATGCAAATAGTCTTTCTAGACTCTCTGATCTGCAACTTGGCATTTCTAAATATACCAGATATATGCATCTTTCTTGGGTCAAGATGGAGGCTCAGCGGAGGCCGCCCTTCGCGTGAGCAAAATGCTTACGAGTCCCTGGGTCTGGTAGTCCGCATCTAGCAGGGTAAAAGATGGAGCGAGTGCAAAGCTAAGCTTTTGGATTCAAAAAGGAGTGCAGGGTGCCGAGGAACGTGGCTTATGATGTGGAGAATCTTGAATAATAGGTAGTCGAGCACAGTAGAAGGATATCGTGTATGTATTGTAATGCACTAAGTGTTTGAGATTGATGGCATTAAAATCAAGATGCTTCTCATTTCTAAGGCAATGGGTCGAGGAGGATTTGAGAATCCAATTTACCGCTCCGTACTGTTCCTTCGTGAACTTGATTCCCTTATCTTTTGTTTCTCTCTTAATTTAATTTATTGCGCCGCTTCATGGGAAGCAATTGCCATCGTCAGGGATTCAAGGCTAGTAGCTGGGATACTCGGATTACCGAGATTTGCAATGGCCTGGTCGCGTGAACGTTCTAGGCTCGGCAGGAAAACGATGGGAAGCTGTTTCTATCTATGGTATAGCAATGTAATAACTTGGCGGTGATTGCGCTGGGGAGGCTATATTGGCGGTTCATCAAAGATCCATGGAGTAGCAGATTGAGGTCAATGCTTCCTGCTAGAGGGCGCCGTCTTTGAACTTGTGAATTAGTGACGACGATCATGAATTCGAGATTGTGTATGTACATGAATGTGTGGCCTGAGTTAGTGATGACATTTTACGAGACGATTGAGTTTTGAGTCGTGTGTTAGTCGATACATAAAACGTAGTGTCCCTTAGCCACGGGACACTCTGAGACGTGATTTGTGTGGAAAGTCACACCTGCAGAATTGAGCGGATGAAGGGTGAAGCGATGGATTGTTGACGTTCGTATAACGCAGGCTGTACCTTGCACGTTGTACACACTTGTGCATGCCTACCTAGGCAGTGAGGATATGAAGCTTGGACAGTCATGATATGAGATGGTTTATAACAAACCCTGGCCAGAAGAATCAAAGGGTCCACTGTGATTATTGGTCATGCAAATATTGGCTCGAGACTGGTAAGTGATCGATCTTTGTCTGCTGAGTAGCGAGATAGCGGGAGGTGTCAATCGATCAACAGTAGTATTTGTGTTCTGTATCTGTGGTTCCGTTTGTGTATGTGTATATAAGAGGCTGACAACGGTGGAGATATTTTAAAGTAGTAACTCTATTATTAGTTCCCAGCTCATCATCCTCAAATCATCAAGTCCAACAACTGCACCAAGAGCCGTGAAAACCCTTCGTTATACGCTTTGCTTCCAGACACACGATGGATGCATATTCATACGCATTTTCGTATGTACAAACACAAAAACCAAGCTCTACCGAACCAGTTTCTCAACCAAGTTTTTCGACCTCAACTGGCTGGTTTCAGAAGAAGCTGGGGTAGACGTTAGCTTGGCCCGAGACTGGTCAGCCACCCGCGAGGGAAACCCCTGCAGCAACAAGCTTGGCCTCCTTTTATTGTCCGTGATTGGATAAGCTGTCGACGAACCACTAAAATACCCCTGGCCCCTGGCATTGGCGGTCTCAGGGGTTCAACTTCTTTTCGGTGTATGGTTCGATGGAAGAGGAAGTGGATGGGATCCGTCTCATGGATGATTCAAATTGCCCACTGAGGACTGTGATTTGGGGACTTTGGAGGGGACCCTGGACGCTAAAGAGTTGGAGAGACTCCTGGCGTGAGGCTCTGTAGAGCACTTTCTCACCCAATACCATCTTGGAAGCTGTGGTCCAGGGCGTTGCTTCAACCTCACACCCCCTTCTTTTCCACTCCAAGCCTTGCATCTCCTTGGCTTCCTTGCTCGTCTCGTTCATCCTTTCTCCTCTTGGGGCCTTTCTCCTCTTTTTTTCGGCTCGCATCTTTGCCTTTTACTGTACTCGTCTCCCTGTTGGCTTTGAATCTATTCCTTCTCTCTTTTCCTCTTCCTACTCTCATCGTCTCATATCTCTCTGTTTGTTGCATTATAATCTCGAATAAACAAGAAGCGTCTCTGTTTTTCTTTCCAACTCTCTTACACTCTCTATTGTTTTGTCCAACTATCTGATTTTGCCGTCCGTACAAGGACATGCTGCTTCCTTTGCGGCATTGTCGACTACTAGCCTCTCATTTCAGCGTCACATAGACAGCCCGGAAAACACCAAGCCAACTACACACAACCACCAAAATTAGACTCGACGACGACCTCAAAAAGACTCTGGTCTCACGATACGAAACACCCTCGAACGACTTTAACGCCGGCACGTTGGACATTCACGGGTTTTCAGGCAATTCGTTGCCCCTTATCTTCTCTTCTTTCCAGGTTGATCCTCGGCCTACTTCTGTGCGCGTGCTTGCACTGCTTTGCCGACACCTTTGAGATACCTTTTTGATCTCGGACATTCCTTGTTCTCTTTTACATATTGCTTTTCCATCCTCATATTTCATTCGTCGTCTCTTGATACCATTCCTTAAAGTCTTGTTCCGTCAAACGAATTCCAACTATTCCTCGATCTTTCCTACTCTATATCCCATCCTTCTTTGGATATATCGACATACCTATTCACGACAGAAAATTCCTCAAGCTGATTCCTCGATCATTTCCGAACGAGCCACGAATTTCCCGTATTTCTGTAGTATCATCTTGCACGACATACACTCAATATGACCCGCGTTCACTCTAACTGGAGTGCCTGGAAGGTGGTCGTAACGGCTGCGACCCTCGTCACCGGGGTTCTTGGTGACAACATTCTCAAGACATCTGGTGTTGCTGATTGTGGTTCAGAGCCCGGTATCAGCATTGACAAGTTGGATATTAGTTACGACAACGACAAACAAACCGTCACATTCGATGTTGCAGGTACTAGTGACAAGCAGCGAAATGTCTCGGCCATCCTCGAAGTCAACGCATATGGCCGCAAGGTCTACGAGAATTCAATCAACCCCTGCAGCAAAGACACCCCCATCCCACAGCTCTGCCCTCTCCCCGACAAGCATTTCGCTGCCGCTGGAAGTCAAAAGATAGACTCGGAGTGGGCCAACAAAGTTCCTTCCATTGCTTTTCAGGTCCCTGATATCTCAGCTCAAGCAACTCTCCGACTCGTGTCAGTCGACAATCCCGATGAGCAGGTTGCGTGTTTCCAGGCTCAGGTCGGCAATGGAAAGACCGCCTCGGTTCCCGCAGTCACCTATCTTTCCGTCGGTGTCGTTGGCGCCGCCCTTCTCGTCTCGGGTGCATCCGCAGCTTCTTCCGCCCTTAGTGGTACTGCAGCCGCTGGACATGGCGGTGCCCCTAGTCCAAGCTTTGCCGAGACTCTCGGATGGTTTCAGGGTATGGCCATGAACGGCATGCTTTCAGTCGATTACCCCCCTGTGTACCGCAGCTTTGTCAAGAACTTCGGCTTCTCAGCCTGTATCATCCCTTGGGAGTCACTACAGAAGTCTATCGATAACTTCCGTAACATGACCGGAGGTGATCTCACGAACGACAGCTTCGACGTGCTCAAAAATGCTACACTGGTCTTCTCTGACAACTCTACAAGCCCTCCCGAGGATCACTCGTATAAAGTTAAGCGCGCTTTCAACACCTTCGAGTCCTTGGCCAACCTAGCCATTCGTGGCGTTGAGACTTCAGTGGGAGATGCGTCAGATAGTGAAGGTGGGCAAAGCCTCAAGAACCAGACCCTTTCGGTTGCTGGAATCTCGGCCTATGTTCAGCAGTATAGCGTTCCCAAGTCAAACACTTTCATGATGGTTCTGCTCATTGTCGCCATCATCATCGCGACCATCATTGTCAGTATTCTTCTCGTCAAGGCCATCCTCGAATTTTGGGCTCTCTTTGGCAGCTTTCCGCAATCTTTATCTGGCTTCCGTGAGCATTACTGGGGGTCCATTGCCCGAACCATCACTCACCTAATTCTCGTCCTCTACGGTATCTGGGTATTGTATTGTGTGTTTCAGTTTACAGTGGGTGACTCATGGGCCGCACAGCTATTAGCTGGCGTCACGCTCGCAATCTTTACAGGCATTCTTGGTTGGTTTACTTGGAAAATTTTCAGTACAGTCAAGAAACTGAAGAGCACTGAGGGCAATGCTGATGCCTTGTACAACGACAAGGAGATTTGGGTCAAGTACTCTCTTTTCTATGAGTCCTATAAGAAAGACTACTGGTGGATCTTCATCCCCACCATTGTCTATCTCTTTGCCAAGGGCTGCACTCTCGCTGTCGGCGATGGCAATGGCATGGCTCAGACCATTGCGCAGCTTGTCGTTGAGTCCATTTTCTTGTGCCTCCTCGTCTGGACTCGACCCTTCGAGCGAAAGTCTAGCAACATCATTGGTATCGCCATTCAGACTGTTCGCGTCCTGTCTGTTGCTCTCATTCTCGTCTTTGTTCATGAGCTCAAGATCCCCCAGGACAGCAAGACAATTGCTGGTGTAGTCCTCATCGCGGTCCAGTCTGCTCTGACTGGTCTCTTGGTTATCCTCATCATTTGGAACGCGATCAATGTTCTCATCAAGGAGAACCCACATCGCAAGCGAAGAAAGGAGATGGGTAAGTTGATTTGAACACCATAAGCCACTCAAGTATATACTGACAGATCTTGCAGAGAAAGCCAAGCGTGATATGGACACCCTCACACCTCTGGATGCCCGCAATTCTCTGCTCCTTGATCGCAAGGACAACAACAACATCTCCATGTTCGCCATGCCTGCTCCTCAAGAAAAGGGCTTCGGCCGACCCATGTCCCCTGACCAATACAGGGACACTGAGTCAGGATATCAACGACCACCACCGAACTACCTGTCTTCAAGCCCCCCTATGCAACGAAACCTCACCAACATGGAGCACAACAACGACTCTCAGTATCTGATGGACAACGCCGCACCTGTAGCGTGGACCAACCGAGACCCAAGTCCAGTGGGCATGGGAAGATACGACTCTGGGGATACCGGCTACAGCCCTCTCAACAAGCAACAAACGTATGGGTATGGAAATGGAGGCGGTTATAGAGGATTTTGAGGAACAGCTGGCAACGGTCGAGTTTCACTGTCCATAATGCGGTCTACCTAGCATATTTGGATATGCTTGTACAGCTAACGCCATCTGACTCTCATCTATTCGATACGATCTTTGGCTAGTTGTACAAAAAGAGGGTATCTCTCATTTACATTTTGGGGACGGAGTACAGAAGTACTCGAGGTTTACAGCGAAAGACTTTGTTTACTACGGAAGCGCATCAAATCATTCATTTTTGTCAATAGAACCTTTTAACTATGCAAACAGCACTCTCAATTGTATCCTTCGTAAATTCGATGCAACATAACAACGCTCCACCTTCATCTTTCACTACTCTCCATGTGTGAGCAGGTAAGAGTTGGATATCGCCTTGAAGCTAAACTGCCCATCCTCGCGCTTGAACACAATACCTTCCCTCTTCCGCCCATTGATTCCCCTTCCTTCCGCTCGATTAACTAGATCTGTGATCTGCGAACCCATCTCATTCAAAGGTCGGTATCCATGTACAGGCACGTGCTTAACGCCCAGTAGTGGTGCCCACGTCTCGTACACCTCCCGTGGTGGCAGGTATCGCTGCTTATCAATATCATACACTGCGAAGAGAAAAAAGCAATGTTTTCCCTTGGGAAATCCTTCGAAATTACTCTGTATGCTCGACCCGCAAAGTTCACCCTGTAGAGCTATGTTCCGCCCGATCTTGGGTAATATCTCGTGGAGGTTGAGTGCCCGTGCGGTGGCGTAAAAGAGAGGCGGGCTTCGTGGATGATTCTCTACCAGAATACGATTCCGCGAGCAAACTGCCACGCCGTTATGTCTCGTCTCGCTGGGGACTGTGTTGGCGAGAGGGTTGGCGTCGTTGAGGTAAAAGACTGTCATGGATGAGCCGTCCATCTTGGTCGACTCCTCAAATATCTCAGTACCGTGCTCACTGAATACATCTGTGAGGTTCTGCACGCGTTCCTGATTTGTTCGTGGTATAAAGTCAGGATATTCAGGCAATGGTGTGTCTGATGTCAAAGTCTGTTGAAGTGGCATGGCAGGCTTCTCAAATTTCCTCACGTTGAGAATGTCCTCAAATGAGATGTCTCGTAGCTTGTCTGATGGAATGCCTTCCAGTTTAGCAACTATTTCCGGAAAATCGGCCAAAGGCAATAGAAGCCCCTGCGACAACACGCCCCGAATCTGAACAGTCTGAACCCGGATATCCGGTGCGGAAGTGGGGCCGGCCGGCCCGATGATCTTCGGTTCCAGAGGAGCAAATCGCGGGTCCGTGGCCGGTAGAAGCGAGTCTATTTCGAAGAATACAGCGCGATCCCCAACTTTAAAGACGTTGATGGGAACAACGCATGTCCAGCCGTCGACAGTGGCAGCCGCAATACGGTCTGCCCGCGGGATGGCTGTTATAGCCGAGACGTGGCGGACTGTTACTAGCTTTCGAGGCATGATTGGCGGAGCGTGTCCTAGAAAGCCGATTCCTAAAGAGCAGCTTGAGAGGGTTTGAGGAGGATTCTCCTCTTATAAGCGTTGGAGGGTCAGTGAATCCGATGATATGACTCAAATGTAAGGATCACATAAGTTGTACGTGAGAAAGTTGAAACGGCCTGAGTCAATGTCGTTAATATTAGTCCGTGCTTTCTGCCCTACTGTGATGAAAGATCATTCGAAGTAAAAAAAGGTAGGCATTTGAACCGGTAAGGTAAGGAGCTGCATAGACAAGCAATTGTTTAATAGATTGCAACCAACGAGCTCAAAAATAACTCATTGGTGTAAACGAAGTAAAAGCCTGAATTAGGTGGCTTAGCTCTGGTACTGAGTACAGGAACTATCCATGCAGATCTTACAGGCACTGAAATTCTACCAGGAATATTGAGTTTGTCGGATGCTTGGAAATGTGATCGACGAGATCTGAGATAAGGTGTCACTGCGGCTGCAACGTAGTATGCATAACGCTTGGTGCTGATCCTTTTAAGCTCAGCGAGATTATCAACATCTGTAACAGCACGTGGTGGGACACCGGGCCTCATTGAAAAAATGATGATGGTATTTCTGTTCTATCCTGCTGCCAGTGGAAACCATGGCGGTTGTCATAATCTGAAATCGCACCGCGATGCTTCAAGGCCAATTAAAAGGAGCTGAGGCAGCTTATTAGCTCCAACAATTACCTGCCCCCCATATATTATGTTGAAAGAGCGAGACACGCATCAACAGCCAGGCCGACCCTGCAGAAACACGTCAGCTTCAGCCCAAAAGACATCGATTTGAGGATCACTTACCTGCCCTCCTTCTCGTAAACGACGTCACTTATAACATCCTTGTCTAAGTCCGGGAACATGCCTGCTAATGTTTCGACAACATTTGCATGCTCTGCACGGGAAAGTCGCTGAGCCTCGGCTGCTTCAGCGCTCGCCTGCCGTGCGGCAGCCTCTTCAGCAGATAATGCATGTTTTGAAGGTACTTGCTGATGTTCGCGAGGCTCCTCACGGCTGAGACGCTCTGGTGGCGCTGGTGTCCGAGGCGCACTACTGGGCCCGGGATCCATGGAAGGGCCAGGATCGTCAGAGAACATTCTCCCAATGCTGGAAAGAGGTTTCTGTATAGTCTTGAGAAGACCAGTGATGGCAGCTTTCTCTTCACCCGTATACTCGTCATTCGAAGTTGAAGTGCGTGGTCCGTCAAGAGAAGGGCGCGCAGAGGTTTCTCCGGGAAGAGGCCCAGACTTCTCGTTGAATACTGGCTGTTGGGTAGCTGGTGGCGATTGAGCATGCTTTTCAGCAATTGCTGATACGGCCTCTTCCACATGCTTCTCAAACTCCTCATCAGTAATCGTTAGAGTAGTTCTATCCATATTTTCAATGAACTGAACAGCACCCATCTATAATATGTTAGATTGTGACTACTTCCAAAGCAAACTAACATACCAACGAGGACAAGTAGTAGCCTGCTTCACCCCCGAGCTTTTCCTGGTTCCTGAAGCGCAAGATGTATTGCACATTAGACACTAGGTGCTCTGGGTTTGATTGCAGTACAACATAAATAAGGAGGGGCATGAAGGAGTCAGCTGAGGAATCAGACTTATTATGTTTCAATAAACCTATCAGTCGTCAGTATGACTATGCAACTGTAACCTTTCAGCTGTCTTACCAAAGATCACCTTGCAACAGTTCAACACACAAATGATCTTGTCTCGCGGTGCTCTGTAGGATTTTATTTTTAGCAGCTCTGGATCAGGTTAGTAAATACCAAGAGTCTGTGATCTTGAACTGACCTTGCTGGGCTAGTTTCAAAAACCGGCGTCCACTGTCGCCGACTGGCGGAATGTCCAAATGTTCTTCCCTCACCCAGCCATATATGCTCATCTTCTGTCTAACAATGTCATCTCTCTCAACATCCTCTTGGTGTTGGCCTCGCCTACCGGGGCCAAGAGGGATGTCACCGCCCTTGCGCTTCGGCTTCGCCCCAGGGATCGGTTTGGGCGCTTGAATTGCAGGCGAAAATGTCTGAGTATACAGTCTGTTCATGACCAGCTTTTCCATCCCCTCACGAGCATTATCGAACTCCGCGTCAGATACATCCCTCCAGACCTCGCATTGTGCCATCTTGTTGGCAATAAAGGCCAGAAAATCCCCTATAATCTTGACTTGCTCATGCACCATCCATTGCCGTTTGCCAAACTCTGAGAGGAAAGACTTGAGGTACCTTGCCACAGGGTCTGCCTTCTTGTTTCGCAATTGCTCGAGAAACCGGTGGAAATCAAATGGTTGAGTAGGCTCGGGCTCTGGCTCAGGAGGAGGAGGCCTGTGCGATTGCGCTGGCGAGCTTGGAGAAGCAACACTCATGTTCCGCTCTATCTTAGGACGTGGAGGTGTTCCATGAACACCATCCTTGGGTGGGACAGGTGGCCCCAGATCCTCGACACCAGTGTTGTTTGGGGTCTCAGCTGGAGGGGAACTCGTGGAGATGTGTAGGCCCTGCATCTGACCAGAGAGCGTAGGCACAAGAGGTTCCAGACTAGACTTTCGAGGAGGATGTTGAACGGGATGACCTAGCATCGGTGAGGCAATCTCCAGTCTGGGACTCATGACTTCTTCTTCGCCGGGGCCACCACCAAACTCGCTAAACTGCTCCATGATGCTCTGAATCTCGGACTGTGAAGCGCCTTCGTGCTCATCTTCGCTTACATATCGTCTCTCATCAAACTCTGCGTCTGATTTAGGAGGGGTAGAATCTCCAGAGACATGGGAACGCGCAGCATTTGAAGGGGTCCGCGAAGGCGGCTGAGAGGTTATTGGGGTCGCAGGCGTGGGGTCAACATAAGTGGATGGTTCGGCGGTGAGGTGTTGTGTAGTAGCATCGTTCGACGGGGGTAGTGTAATAGGTTTGATTTTGCCTGCTGTTGAGGCGTGAGTGTTCAAGTAACCGCTATGAGCCTGATAATCATCGGTTGCTTGCTTTCCCTTGAGCATATCTGAGGGACCTTGCTCAGCAGCGTCAGCCTTATGTTCGTGTGATGGAACGTCAGCTGCCTGATCACCAAAATCGATCAAACTATCCTCCTTTCCGGTGTTGTTTCTGGAGCTCGATCCATGACTATGATTATCAGAGGTTTCAGGCGTCCATGCCGCAGGATCCTGAGCAGACATCAACTCGACATTGGATTTGTTAGACAGCGTCTCGTCTAAGACCGGCTGGCTAGATGAAGTTGTGGACTGCTCCGGCGGAGACATGCAAAGCTTCTGAATGTTCGACGGCGAGGTAGCTGTTGTGGAGAATCGGGTCCAAGGCGAAGGGTTGACTTGTGTAAGACAAGATAGTGCCCATTCGCTGTTCTACGAGGCGGAAGGTAAAGCTGTATCGTGGGTCTTCGTAGAGCGGTGGTCGTCGACGTCGATAAGGTCAATAAAGTTTAGGGCTTGTTGATAACAGGTCGGTCGCTTCGCAGGTGATCAACTGCCACAAAAAGATTGTTGTTTGGCGATGTTGTCGGGTCAGCGTCTTCGAATACTTGGAGTTCAACAATGGATGATGGATGCCTCTAGGTAAGGTAGTTAGAGCCGAAGCGTAACTACAGCAAGCTGGATGGGGCACATGGCAGGACCCCTCATTCTCCATCTTCCAAGCTAGGCTTCCTTCCAGCAACCAGTGCCTCAGCTTTTGGTCAGGCGCACACTTGTTTGGAGCTGCTCCATGAAGTGGGGCAGTTAGCTAGGCACTTCTTTGCTGAGCTTGGCTACGGTTACAGTGTGTCTACAGGGGGGCGTACCTGTGACGTCGCGATAGTTACAGGGGATGTGCTTCAGTGTAAGTTCCAAATCCTTCGGACAAGCTGCCATCCGGCGATCGTCTGGAACTTCTTAAGACTGTAATCTCAACAAGAATGAAAAAGACAAGAACAGCATCAGAGGCAGAAAGGTAAGATGCACTCCTAGGAGTAAAAATGGGCAAAAATGAATTTGCTGGAAGGGAGGTTTGAACTCCCGCCTCTTTCGAGAGTGGTGTTAAATAGATTAACTTAAAACCACCGCCTTAGACCACTCGGCCATTCCAGCTCTGAAGAATGTAATAGACATTTCAGTCACTACAATCAACTATACTATTCAGAGTGCGTGTACATCAGCTAAAAGCTAAGCCACCACCAATACTCTCACCGAAAGAGTCACCACACTAAAGGCGTTGACGTAGGCAATGTGTTATGGATATAAAGCCAAGGGTTTTTGATGCATCGAGTGGCCACCATGGAATGCCTTACCATCCTCGAACAGACACCATCGACCTGAATCGACTTCTCCATAATGTCGACATCACTTTCAGTCGCTCCCTATCGCCAAGTTCGTGCCTATTACAATGACACCACTATAACAGTGTACCAAGCCTACAAAGAATCCATTGCTAAAGCTGCTGTAGATACGCAGAAGCTCAATGCATCCCCAGATTTCAAATCAGGTCGAATGACATGGATCAAGCCTAGTTGGGCATGGATGATGTACCGCGCCGGGTACTCTTACAAAGACCCTGGCCAATCCCGCATCTTGGCTTTGCGAATGAAACACGAGCACTTCATTACTCTCCTTGAGCGAGGTGTGCTATCACGCCACGCTCATAAGCTCAACCCTGGCGAGAAGCGTGAGAAGACGGCTGATGTGAGAATTCAGTGGGATCCTGAGAGGACTGCGAAGCTGGAAGTCCTGCCATATAGGAGTATTCAAATTGGCATTCCAGGAGCCTTAAGTGAGAAGTGGGCGAATGAATGGATTGTTGAGATTGAGGATGTCACGGATAAGGCACGTGAGCTGAAGAGAGTGATCGATGAGCGGCCAGACATCACCGACGAAGAACTGCTGGGTATGGATCTGATATTCAAGGAGAGGCCGTTCGAGGTGCCAGAAGCAGTTCATACCAAGCTGGAAATGACAGATGTTCCTGTATAGTATTAACAAGCGAAATCCGGAACCAAGTCTGCCTGTGTCCTCAAAACCAGGTATTGACTTTCCGGCTGTTCTCAATCTCCAAAGTCAAACTATAGAATAGACTCGAGTACCTGCTCTCAATTCCAATTTTCGCCGTCACGATATCTGGAACTCTCCACTCAAGCCTTCGCTGTGTTTTGTCCAAGACTCTTGAAAAGTCCTGCTTTGCAATCCAAGTCTGTTCTTCAAATGCGTACCACGGTGAGAAGTAAAGAGGCATCGTTTGAAACGGGTTTGGGGGCAAGGGCTCTAATCCCATGACCAAGCACTGCGTGGAATCTGAGCTGCCTAGGTCAAGTTCCAACACTCCCAGAACGATGGATGCTTGTAGTGATCCAAGTGAAGGGCCAGGTGCTAGGTCAAAGTTGATCTCATATGATTCCGGCGTGGTGGAGGGCCCACTTCGAGCATCAACAAAATATTGCCATGTTGGTGATCGTGAGCGCACTCTGACAACCATCTTACTCTCCTTTGCAAGGCCCTTCATCTCTGGGCGAAATATCACACCCTTCAAATATCGCAGATCCGGGGTGCTATGTGGTACGAAGATCTGTCGCGGAATGGCCTCCTGCAAAACCTCTTTTTGACCACTTCGTATCATGTTCAAGAGCTCATCGGGAAGAATGATGCTGTTCATCATGGACAACGCTAATATGTCTGGCCGAATTCGCACAAAATGTGAGTTTCTGTCCCACGCTGCCCTCTGAAGGAGGATAGCCGGGTTGATGGATGTCTGGCCTCTTCGAAACTCGCAGTTCAAGAAGGCCAAGAAAATGGTCCCTGACGTATCAATCGGGAACGGTGTTAATGGAAGCTCTAAATCCAGGCCACGGTTTGTCATAGACATTGAACTTCCTGACCTAAGAGATAGGTATTTAGATCTCTGAGGCACCATACCATTGAGATCTTTTGAGGTCTGGCCGAGATCGAAAGCGGAAGGGCTGTTTGCAAGAAGGCTCCAATACGTTTTTCCTTCGACCCGATATCGAGGCTGCCGCCAAGCAAAAATTGACTCATCATCGGTAGATTTAAGAATCTCTTCTTGTAACCGCTTGAAAGCCTTGACTTGACCTTCCCCATAGAGCAAAGGCATGTTAATATCGAATATACCCAGCAGGCAATAAGCGATGTCTTCTGGCCTCGTTGTTTCGCGCCCAGCAGCCCAGAACATCTTCTGAGCGACAGAAAACTCGCCAAGCTGGCTTTGCCTGATCTCCGCCATATGATGTGTTGCGTCTAGAAGCTCATAATTAATCCCAGTGACACTCTTTATGTCTTGTTTCAACTCAGCTCTGCTACCCAGCCGCTGCCAGTCTCGTCCGTAAAAAATTACCTTTCCCGGCGCAATAAGCTCTTGAAGTGTCCAGCCTCTGGTAAACCAACGGCTGTTTACAAATATCTTTCTCCGTTCCTCTTCAGACTCTGAGGAGGGAACGTCTTCAAGAAAGGCGATACAGATGGTCGATTCAGCATACCAACGAAACATCGAGTTGATAGCTTCCGAAAGCTCGGCACTACTACTTTTATCGATACAGCAAGTATCTATCCATAAATAGTCCAACTTAAAAGAGCGCGCCATTCTACAGCTCTCGCGTAGCTTGCTATAACGTTCTAGGTGAAGCGCTTCCTCGGGATCACTAGAAGCAACATCTTTGAAAGTGACCTCATCATCACCCCAGACGTGGGATAGGATGGCATATCGACGTGATCCGCCAGGATAAAACTCAAGTTGAAGAGTATGTGTGTTTATGAGTCTCATGCTGAGCTGTATCTTTGAAATAAAGCGGTGATTGTCTTGAGTTGCTCATCTCATGTCAGCTCTTGAGCTTGAAGGCTCCCAGATTGTTGAGAATAGTGAGGAAAAGTGGGACCGAATAACAAAATCTCTTATACGAGTTATGAGAGTATTAGAGGGGAACTACGAAGCTGAAATTTGCACAATATTCATTGTCAAAGGGTTATTCACAAGGTGGAATTGGGACTGACGAGGGAAGTCGTCACAAAGGGACTAGATACAGTGTGATCTTATCAAAGCCCCGCACCCTGCAGCCAAACACCTTTCGGGCGACGGAACTAAAGGTGCAATATTTGATCTTAGATTAATGTTTCATTATTATCATTACTCGGCCATTCTGTCTTCTCCCCAATTTAACCATTGACAACGGTACCGCCATTGCAGTGGATGGTCTGTCCACTAACACACGAGCTGTCACTCGACGCCAGGAAGACCACGCACGTAGCAATCTCTGATGGCTGAGCAGGTCGTCCCATGGGGCTTGTGAACTGCTTCTGCGCTTCGTCGTCCATTGTGGCAGGGATGAGAGGTGTCCAAACTATGGATTGTTAGTCGTATTACACATTGGCGAGATCAGCTTAACATACCGGGTCCAGGAGCGACAGCATTAACACGAATGCCCTTACTGACATATTGATTGCTGAGACCGCGTGTGAATGAAACAATCGCGCCCTTTGTGGATGTGTAATCGAGGAGATCGGGGCGACCGATGTAGGCGTTGATGGAAGCATTGTTGATAATCGTTGCTCCGGCCTTCATGTGAGGGAGGGCATATTTGGAGATGTAGAAGAAGGAGTGGATGTTGATGTTGAAAGTATGAATCCATTGCTCCTCGGGAAGGTCTTTGATGTCCTGGACCATCATCTGGTCTAGATCGATTGTCAGATTTGCTCTATATACTCGATACTGTCAGATACACTTACAAGCTGCATTGTTGAACAGAATGTCAATTCCGTTCATTTTCTCCACGGCAAAGTCAACAAGTTTCTTGCAGTTCTCTTGCTTCGAGAGGTCAAGAGAGATAAGATGGACCTTGGCACCCTCGTTCTCAACCTGCTTTTTAGTGTCCTGGGCATCCTTCTCCTCCTCTGGCAAATAGGCGATGACAATATCCGAAACGCCCTCACGGCCGAACAGAAGAGCAGAAGCAGCACCAATGCCACTGTCGCCTCCAGTGATCAGTGCCCTTTTGCCTTTGAGCTTTCCAGAGCCTTGGTATGTCCTCGAATTGCCGCCGGCCTCAGGTACTTCGTCACGAGTGGCTTTGGGGTTGGGCATCTCCCTCTCAGTGCCAGGAAAATCCTGGTGAGAGACGGGGATATCCTTCTCTAATTCTTGGTCAGTTGCTATGTCGTTGAATTGTAGAGAGTGGTGAGGGAGAACCCACCATTCTTGAAGTTTTGAGTCGTCATTGTAGTAGCTGGGTTATAGTCAATTGTGCAATTAACTTCTCGGGCTGGAGTGAATTAAAAATTCTTTCTAAATTACTTGGAAGAGCCTCTTGCTTTTAATACTCGTCGTACAAGAACACACGGAGCATTCAATCCGAATCATGATGAAGATCGATCGATGACGACACTGCTGTCAGGGCTGAACATTTCTTCGTCACATTAACGGGGCCAGCCAAGCAAGAATGGACATCCATGCTGACAGCTCTTCCTTCAATCTGGCGTTTGGCTTTTCATCATGTGGGAACTCCTCTATCAGTTGATAGAAAGATCGAGCTGCCGACCAATCGTCATGGTCGCACGCTGGCTTATGACGGCCGAAACTGGCACGATGTTTATGACCCTTTCGCTATCTTTTCGCGAATATGACGATCCTGTTGTTGAAAAAGAGGGGCACATATGCCCATTGTCGATGAGATTGCTGTGACGTATAAAGTTGCAAACAATGGGACTTTCCGACGGCCGCCGACACCTGTCATCCGTTCGGCACTGTCCGGAGCGGCCCCACTATGCCGGCCCGTCTGCCTAATCGTGATGTCCAGGCGATGCTCCTCACCAGGGAATTTCATTGTTGTACGTAGTACGGATGCATCGCAGAGCATCTATTTCCCCTCCCATCTGCGCATTTATGGATTGACAGTTTCAGTTGAGATACCAGAAAGGTGGTCACCCGAAAATAGCTTGAGTACAGCAAACCAAGCTTGAACATGCGTAGTTACCGCTGGCCGGGTCATTCAACATAGTAATATGATTTGAGCCACACAAGACAGTAGGTTACTGCAAGATGAATAGTAGGAAGCAAAACTGGATAAACCGTCTAAGCCAAAGAATATTCGTACATAGCGTGCCTATAGACAGTATACGCGTCCTCGTGATCATCATCTCATGCTGATCTTCTCTTTTGCCCATACAACTATAGTGCTCGTCTTTCAAATACAATGCCATTCCAAACTCAAATCAATAAAGATTCCCAGGACGCCAAGTTCCGTGTCGTGTTCTGCTCGCCGATCGACAGTATTGTTACAGAGCGATCGCGCCTCGACGGCTTTCTCGAGTATGGAGGAATCCTTGAAAGCCACAGAAGACGAAGAAAGCCTATTTCTGTCAGCATGATGCGAGATTGGGTTCGGGTTACGGATGGCCAATCTGTTTGATCGTAGTAGGACGTACAACGTAGACGAGGACGGCGATGAAGATGGTGTCTGAAACTGCCTTGCCATCTTCGGGATCATCTACGCCACCCGTGAATTCTTCATGGTTGCTTCGGTAGAGGCCTGCGAGGGCGCTGAGGATAACAATGGCGAAAACGGAGAGAACGGTGCTGGAAGTTTCATGTTAGCTTCATCATGATAAAGTCAAGGCAGTTCAAAGGAATTGGCGAACCATGACCACGCGTTAAAGGCACTGACGACGGGCTTCATGATGGGCGCGTATAGAAAGATCGCAAGTATGGTTGGCCAATCGATGTATCGCGATGAGTGTGGTGGTGATGGATTGTTGTTTGCGACGTTGATACTTGGTAGCAGCTATAGCTCCGTTGCTGTTGGTCGGTAATGCGTCAATGTGTCGCCGTTTAGCTCCTTTCCTGCCTCAGCAACAAGGCTGGAGACTGAGCCACTACGAAGCACCGCCACATGTTGAATGCGCCACTACCAGCTACTGTAGATCTTGATAGGCACGGACGGGCTAGGCACGCCTTGAAATTTCTGGTGCCTGGGTGCATACCTTATTAGGAATTATCAGTGTAAGATACATGTCTCCGTGTCTGTTCTATGTTGTTGCTTCTCTGTTCTGCTGCTGGCTAGGTACGCAGTTGAGGCAAACAGTGCTAACCAAATCCCCACAAATCAATGTTTACCTTAAGATGCTTACTTACACGGACGGTCTAAGTTGTGAGCCTTCCGAATTCCGAAAGAATAGTTGACTGATCTCCCTTAAGAAGCTGGAATCCGAGCTCAGAAGTGTAATATTGAAATTGAGCTATCATCTTGGCTGACGAGAGGCAACCACAATCATGGCGTTTGAACACTTCTGAAACCCGAGATGCAACCAACAAGGTGTGTGGCCTAGCCATGACCACTATAAAACTGCGTGACTATTTCTCTGCTTTTCTTGATCATGGAGGTTAAATGGACTGTCTCGTGGTGATGTAGGTAGTAAGCATTGGATGGTGGCTACTAACATTGGAGCCTACCAAAAAGGTTAAGTCTCTGACTAGTACTCTGTATAGGTAGGTAGCAGAAAGGTATTGGTGTCTTGAGCTACCTTGGCATTTGAGCTCTGTGCTTCACGCTCCAATAGCTCCAGGCACACCTCTGCCCAGAGCTCAACATGAAACTAAACGAAACGAAACAAGACAAAACATGCAAGCGCCATGTTTATGATCGCCAAACTACTGATCAAGAGAGCTACCACGGAGGGCTCCATTCCGTCAGATGACGGCCTTTGTCAGTGACTTTAGATGCGTGGCCCTCATATGGCAATACCAAGGCTCGGAAGTTGAGAGCATCTCATTAAAAGGAAATTTGTGATGCCATCATTACACACGCTTTGCTTGTTGTGCAACAGCGACACGAGCAGCAAGATCCCAAGCCAGGACTTAGTAAGATTCATGTTGCTTTTAGACGCCGTGTGAGGTTACGAAGCCCTCACTTGTTGCTTGTTGGCTGTCTGTCGCCTGTCAGCGATGCACCATCCCCATTCCCCAGCACCCCTCCTGGCAAACACGGGGCTCCGTGTGCCGAAGAGCTGTCAAAGGGCTTTTACGCTGTCCGCTAATGCCCCATGCTGTGCTTGGCCGTCATAGCCGTTGAATCAAAAGGTGAACAAACGCATGGCGCCGTGTCCGTTGAAACAAGCAAAGCCTAAGCCACGTCGCCCGTGAATACGGGCTGTCCCCTGTGCCCACCAATCGTTGGGCAGATATCTCGGCACAGGGAGACTATGTATTGCTTGCTACCGGGCCTAGAATGGATCGTCTCTCTCCCCCCGCGTTATTTGCTAGGCAATTCATTCGTTGGGAGGAGGCAAAGAGCCTCTTTTTGGTCGCTGCTTGCTGCACAAATTCAGACCAGGCTTTGCCCAACACGGATCGGGGACTTTAGCATTTCCTCGTTTATGCGGCTTGTACTGAGAGCCGTCCAATCCAGGTTCATTTCTCCTCTAGGATTATCACCTAGTGATGACGGCTCTTGGTAAGCTTCAGCGCCAATGCTATATATAGCTTTGGCTGCCACTGCCACTGTCATTGTCACTGCCGCCGTTCAACATCTCATCACAACCTAAGACTGGATCCCTTGATTCACTTTTGGGCAAGCCTCAGCACCTAAATAATTCTGTCGGGCCCTCGTGGTCATTTCACTCGCTCGTATTCTTTTAATATCGAGATCCTGCCTTACTTCGCCTCGAAGGTCTTTAGTCGCACCTGCTTACCTTTCACACAGCATTGCCTACACAACACAGATTGCACACGCAGCTTTACAATCTCACACGAAATGCGCACTCAAGCTATCGTGGCCGTCCTGTTCTCGGCGCTTGCCGGACAGGTCATGGGCCAGGATGACTCTCACGATGCTCCCAGAGTTAACGACAACCCTATTGGTGTCAAATACAAGGCTACCCTTCCCAAGGAGCCTTTCTTCAAAGATGCCGCAATCGACGGCAACGTCAAGGGGTTTATCCAGGCTGAAGCTCCGAGTGATGGACACGGCGTCCAGTTCAAGGTCCAGTTCAGCAACCTTCCCAAGGAGGGAGGTCCCTTCAGTAATTGTTCGACTATCGCTTAACCAGACTGTAGCTGACTTTGCCATAGCATACCACATCCACGTTGAACCTGTTCCCGAGAATGGCAACTGTACCGCCACCCTCGCCCATCTCGACCCTTTCGCTCGTGGCGAGGAGCCTCCCTGTGACCCTAAGAAACCTGCGTCCTGTCAGGTTGGAGACAACAGTGGAAAGCATGGAAAGATCACCAGCGACCCCTTCACAGCCGACTACATCGACTACTACGCCTCCACCAAGGAAGGCATCGGGGCCTACTTTGGCAACCGGTCCTTTGTTCTTCATTATGCCAACAAGACCCGTCTGACATGTGCCAACTTTGTTAACCTGAACCCGGGTGTTATGAACCCGAACTACACTGCCCCAGCTTACCTCCCAACTCCGACTGAGACTGTCAACCCTGAGACGAACACTCCTACTCCATCAAGCACAGGCACTGGCGGCAAGCCTATTTCTACTGAGACTAGCGTTGTTAGTCCCAACGGTGCCTCGTCTGCTACGCTCCCGATCAACCTTGCCCTGGCTTGTGTTTTTGCTCTCATTCTTGCGATGTGAGGAGAGTGAATGGTGAAATTGTATTTAATGCGAGAGGCGATTTCAGTTCAGTTCGTTGAGAAACCCAAAAGTTTCTGTCTTGTCTGGAAGCAGATTGCTGTTCCCTTGAACAAAGCTTGATTGATATGAGCCATAGGGTATTCTAGTTTGTTGACAAGCAGACATCATGAAAAAGAATCCTATTTGAAACCTGTCTTTACGGCTGTCGTTCATGTCCAGGTGAAAATTAATGCAAATCGGCGGTTAAGGGTATTAGGTTGGTAACCAGTAGTGTACGGCGCAGATGTGCCTGTTATCACTGGCCTATTGAATTAGCCATTGGACCTTATGAACGTCAGTTGATAGAGCTCAAGGTACGTATAAGAAGTGCTGATCCAGTTCTTAAATGGAAGTCTCGGAAGCTCTCATTCCATTCCATTAGTAGTTTAATGAGGACCTTTGTAAAACCCCCGAGAACTTTCCCTAGTTGTTATCAGTGTCATTGTCAGGAAGCTCAGGGTAGCTGTACTATTCCACCGAAGTTATCAATATATGCGTCCAGGGCTTTCAAGAACCAACGACGACCCATGATTTATAAGAACGATGTGAGAAGTGAGGCATTAATATCAATTTCAAGCATTATTCCTTGTTTCTTCGTTGAGTAGTGGTATCAGTATCGGTCGGTTGCTGTAGAAGATTCCGGACTCTCTTATACCCCTGCTCGCATCGAGACTGGGATTGCGCGCATCGTTTGGTGGATGCCGAGCAACCATGGATCTCCTGCATCTATTTTATTAGTGCGCCTCTGCCCCCAAATCATCGTTCTCGAGGCCCGGCCCTAGCGCACGTAAGAATCACTAGAGCTGACCAGCCAAGCCTAAGGATTTTAGCTGCATCCATCTCTTCTTTCAGCTGGAACACAGGCTGTTCAGCTCATCAACATGAAAAGCATCAGTCAGCAAGGTTCTCAACTTTTGAGAAGTCAAGCAGCTCTTGGCTGAAGTCTCTTCAAACCCTTGTTACTGTAATCAGCATTGCTTCCTTGATTTAGCCTTGGGTAGATGAGTAGTATTCACTTCGGGAATGTTCTATCACATGGTAAGGGTCAAAAAGAGTAACTTCCCTAGCTTGGACGTGCAGATACAGATGCAGGCCAAGCCGAGGAACCGGCCTGATCTGATCAGAGTTGTGTCATATATTGATCCTGGTTGGTGAGCGGCCGTGAATCAGGTGGTGACTTATCCCCGGATATCCCTTGACCATGGTTCCTTGCTTACAAAGTCAATTAAAGTACTTGTTGACGGATCTCGATGGTTCTTATCGATCAATATTTGTTTATCTTCCGAGACTGTCTCATCTTCTGTTAATACTCGGGAAAGTCTTTCTCCTTTCCCAAACACATCAATTGTCTCTATGGCCCCCTCAGTCATGGTACGTCAGCTTTGTAATCCAGAGCCACCAATCTGGTCTATCTTGGGAAGGAGACTGACTATGTGCTCAGGCAGACACAAATACAGCGCTCGAGCATCGTTCAGAGCGAGATATACGTTCTCCAGACATGGAATACAACTCATCGGTCGAGGATTTCCGAGAATACGAGTATCCCAACATGACTCAAGGTGTGCCAGTCTCACTCCTTGGTTCTTCATCCCTAGATCCGCTGACGCATGCTTACAGGGGCTTATCTTGATCATGGAGGAGCTACTATATATGCGCGATCACTTATAACCGGCTTCTCCCAAGCAATGATTGGTAACCTCTGGGGCAATCCACACTCAGAGAATCTCCCGGCAAAGTTGTCGGGTGAAATGGTTGATAATATCCGTGCAAAAGCTCTAGATTTCGTTGGTGCTGACCCAAAGTATTTCGACCTGGTCTTCGTCGCCAATGCTACGGCTGCTATCAAGCTCGTTGCTGACGCATTTCGGGACATCGGAGAGAAGACCCCTACCAAGGGCTTTTGGTATGGATGTCACAAGGAAGCCCACACGAGTATTATCGGGGTTCGCGCACTTACGTCAGGGGACTATCATTGTTTCGAAGATGATGAGAGTGTTGAAGAATGGATCTCGCGGCCTTTCAGTTGCCAGTCCCGAAGAGGAAAATCGACCAGTCTGGGCTTATTCGCATATCCAGGCCAGTCCAACCTTAGTGGACGCCGATTACCACAGGACTGGTCGAAGAGGATACGACAACACCCTCAGCTTCGAAATGTCTATACCCTTTTCGATGCTGCGGCTCTCGCTATGACTAGCTCCCTCAACTCCCTGTTCCACGATCCGATGGATGCACCCGACTTCACTTGCCTTTCGTTTTACAAGATATTCGGCTTCCCTGATTTAGGAGCATTGGTCGTCAGGCGGGCATCTGGACATATACTGAACCTGAGGAAGTACTTTGGCGGGGGAACAATTGCTCAGTTATCCCCATCAAAAGACTCCCGGGTTATGAAGAAAGTTCCCGGGCTGGGGGATATGCACAAAATATGGGATATACATGAAGGTGTCGAGGATGGCACACTGCCATTTCACAGTATCTTGGCGCTTGGAGTCGCCATTGATACACACCTGAGGCTTTATGGCTCAATGGTGAGTTGCCATGTCACTTTAGTATTATAATTAACTGACGGTTGGTCGCAGGATGTGATATCTCGTCATTGCTGTTATCTCGCTCGCTACTTATATGAACGTCTTGTGGACCTGAAACACCGAAACGGATCTCCATTGATCGAGCTATATGTTGATAGCCCATTCATGTATGGCGACCCTTCACTTCAAGGGCCAACTTTTGCCTTCAATATCATGAAAGAAGATGGTTCATATATCCCCTGGACGGAGGTAGAGAGGCTTGCCAATAGCGCTGGAGTATACATACGAGCAGGAGGTAAGGACATCAGCTGGATTCGTGTTAACACTGCTGACGATTATGCTCCAGGCGTTTGCTGCCCTGGTGGTGTCGCTAAAGCCTTGGACTATGAGGACTGGGAATGGGACAGGATCTTCTCGAGCGGACACGCCTGTGGTTCAAGTGAGATGGCAGTCATACATAATAAGCCAACAGGGTATGTTTCACTAGAATCATCAAATTCATCAACTGACAGGAGCAGAATCGTTCGCGCGAGTCTCGGTCCCATGACGACGAAGCGAGATATACAGGTCTTCATATCATTTCTTTCCAACGAGTTCATCACCAAAAGCGCACCAATACCACGGTTGCTCGGAACAGCAAAGGATTTACCGCTACGGGAGAAGTTCCCATATCTCACATCCGAAAAGGAGTTTAGTGAGCACGACCTTGTTTATGAGCATTGATATATGTGTTGGAAGAGCTTGATGCTTATTTGAATTTTCATGAGGAGTCAGCTGGAGAGTTCTGTGTGCATCGAGGGAGCTTTGTGTGAATTGGGATTGGATGGTTTTTGTGTGTTTGTCTACAAAAGCCACTGGGGATAGGTCTCAAAAATGGGAATAATCTATATTCACCTACACCTTAATCACTTCTTCATCTACCCGGGTTAATGATTTTATATTATATTTCCGGGAGATAATAAAGAACATATCTTGGTAATGCTGAGTTAATTATCCAACAGTCACAGAATTGTAGCGACGTTCTGTCTTTGTACAGGCTTTCATTTTCTCGCTGGGGACAACAAGTCCGTGGAACAAGAGCTTTTAAAGAAAAGACGATCAGACAAGACACAGCTCAATGATGACATTCAAGTACCGGCACAGTCACTTGTAAGAGATATCAGATCCACATTCTCAATCTGAAAAGTAAAGGCAGGCTACATTCCAGATTGTTGCTGGTTACCTTTACCCTTCGCTTATCGTTGAAGCACCTTTCTCAGCAGCTCAGCAACTTCGCAGCACTCTCTCTGCCTTCACGTGATTTGCATCATATCCAAACCACGACGATTTCCTGCGTTTGAGCACAATAGCAGTCCGACGATTATATTGTTTTTGGACCACAAAATCCTTATTAAGAGCTTTCTCGCAGCCAACATCAATATAGTCGAAATCTTTTAGCTTTCTCATCTCGTCCCTCATGCAATCATCGCAACTAGATTCTTTACACTTACCCCACGTCTTCGATACCAGAATACACCCTTCATCGATCTACACATTGCGGTCTGCGATCAAGCCGGTTCGAGGGTCTCCAGATTTTGTACCAGTGCATAAGGCATCTGCTCGCGTTTTTTGCCTACGCCGCGATTTCGGTACAAAAAATGGCAAAGAAAAAAGGCAACCCAACTCCTGGTGGTGAGGGGCAGAATGCGACCCTGGACAACGCTTCGCAAACGCATCCACAAACCTCAAATACTATGGATACAAACGGAGGGAGTCAAAAGAAGAAACCAAAGACGCCCAAGGATAGCTCTTCTTCCTCATCTTCGTCTTTTCAGACCCTTAATATTTGCCGGAACAAGTAGGTTTGGTTATGCGCCTCTGATTTTCTTGCAAAGTGGCCATTTGCGATCACATTCGATTACGGCGTTGACGCTTTACCTTAGGCATTGGCGATACATATCCGCTTTCCACGGTCCGTGGCTCCAAATGCCTATAGAGATCCTCGAAACAATCGCCAACATCAACTACAATGCCCCCCGGCCGTGTCCTATTGACCCTGCCGTCCTCTACGACCTACTGAAGATTCGCCGTCTCGTCGACGAAGCCACCAATCTCGCCGTGAGGGCTGCTAGTGACATTGCCTCACCCGTGTTGACTAACGTCCATGGTGGGCTACCCGGCGCATCTCCTATGTCTGTGTTGGGAATGACGGGGCCAGGACATGGGACAAGATTGAGCCGCGAGCGCAAGTTTCGGATGAGGGAGCAGGCAAGCCAGAAGCTTAGCCGCGCATACCATCTAGATGAGATTGCTTGCAGCGTTGCAACAATGCAGGGTGCATCACCGATTGACGAGATTGGGGCGCTGGTGCTGTTGCGTAATCCACAGGATCCAGATGCCAAATATGTACATTTCTTTCATGAGAAAATACCCTCGCGTCAGTTGGCAGAGTCTACTAGTCTTCAGCCTTTGACAGACATCATATCCGAGAGGCCCAACGAGGGCGAAGCTCTCCGAACGCGTGCAATCGTCAAAACTTTCAAGGAGGATTTTGAAGGTGCGGCTCATGACTTGACGGCCGCTCTCACAGTGTGTCGAATACATCAACAGCCCCATCAACTCAGTGGCGACGAACTAGAGTCCCAGTATTCGCATCGGGGTAGACGATGGCGTCAGGAAATCGTCCCATCTGAGAAAGAGCAACCGAGTAGTTTGGAATCTCAGCTGTTGTTCCTTCGCGGCGCGGCGTATCTATCAGTGGCATGCCAGCATATCGAAGATGGCATCCCAACAAGTCAGAGCCAGAGTGGGCATGCCGATGCGCACAGCCCAGACGAGGCCTTTGTACCAGAAGTCAACGGCCGCAAGTCACCAGAGATTGAAGAAAAGTCTCTCCGTGAACAGACCGAAGCGCGGAAGCTTGTCAAGAAGTACGCAAAATTGGCGATTCGAGACCTCCTCGCCTTTATGTCACATTTTGAGTACGCGCCCAATTTACCGTCCTCCATCGCAAAGGACTTTAATGATCGAGTTAACTCCTCCGCAAAAGGCACCCGCAATCCTCGCCCTTCTGAGGCCACATACTCTCTCGAGCCACATACCACTTACGCCATTTCCGAACTCTTCGCCGCCGTCCCCCCTTCGGACCTCCCTCCATATCCTAGCCAAGAATTGACAAACTCCAATGGCAAGACACCGCTTTTCGATATGCCCCCGACATGCGAATGGTCGACCTACCACCCCCTTATGGCCGACGCCCTTCACTCCCTCCTCCTTTGTCACTGCCTCGCCCAAACTTCGACCAAGGAGCTTGAACGCCACACCTACATGGCGGCAAGGCTGATCCGTATCGCCGATGGCTATCCGGTCTTCCAACCTAGTCGCTCTGCTGCTCGGTCTGACTGGGTCGAAATTCTCCGTCGCGCCGATGATAACTGGCTACAGCTCAGCGCCTCTTGGGATACCTTATGCATACCTGCGCCTCTCCCGTTCTTATACGATAGCCTACCCCAGAATGTCTCAAAGATGCACATCGGTACTACTCGCAAGGAAGCTGCCGCCGCCGCCGCATCTCTGATCAATGGTGGATCTGACAACGCTGCCAGGCCGGCCGTACCAAGTCCGGCAGACAAGGAGCGACAGCTCAAACGGGAACACAACCAGCGAGTCTACGAAGCCCTTAATGATGAACGAGTCTGTGATGATGCTACCTTCCGTGCATCCCTTATGGCTAGAGAGAAGCGCGATGAGAGAGAACGTGCAGCAACTGCCGCTGCTGCCAACGGCTCTTCGTCCGATGCAACATCTACTAATAATTCAGGTCTCAAGGGATGGTCTGACGAAGATAGCAACGACTACCCCCTTTGCAGTGTGAGGGCTAGCCTTATCGGGCAGTGGGTGCAGAAAGTACCCCGTGTCACTGGCACCACGCGACGCAAGAAGCGTACCAAGAAGCCTGTCAGCAGGGCAAGTGAGGCTGGTCCTCCAGAGAAGAGGAACCTTGAAGATGGAAAACAAACTATGCTGTTGTAACGACCCTTTGCTAACCCCCTATTTACTTGGTTGCCTTTTCTTGCCACTCAGTTGTGCCTGCCCCTATTTGTGGGATCCTTATATGACGAAGAGTAAGCTTGATAACTGAAAGATACTACTATTTCGTGTACTTCACTAAGTAGTCTCGGGGTGGGGACTTTTCATGACCAATGCATTTCATACAGTATAAATCAAGACTTGAAACAGGAGCAGGTCTATAATTCAAGCGTCCTTCCGCAGACAATGTCTAATGCTTTATAACCAAGAAACGCCGCCCATGCATGCTTACATATCCTGTGAAAACAATCCGTTGCCTAAACTCATTCTATCCTATCTTATATTTAGCGATAATCTTAATACCACCTGTTAGATATGTTTCCCCCGTTGAGGAACGCATCGATGTCTCCCATACCCTCAGTCTCAAGCACATTCATCAACTCAAGCTGCTGAGACTGCGTAAGGCTACCCTGCCTAGCAAAACCATAGTCAAACTGAGGAGGGGCATTCCCGCCTTGAATGTTCTGTAACCCAAGACCAGAGCCTGACATATCGCCATAGTTCCCGGGATTCGCCATGGAATCGTTGAAGAAACTGTTGCTCATGTTGTTAAAAGCGTACGGGGAAATAAATGGAGCAGGAGGCGAGAACCAATCGCCAATACCGCTTGGGGTTGGTAGAGGCCTTTGAGTTGGTGCAGCCTGTGGGTTTTGAGGTACAACAAACGTGGGCCCACGTTGAGATTGTTCAATCTTGATGGGAGGGGACATGTTCGTCTGCACGGGCACCAGAGAAACTCCAGCTGGCGAAGTATGCTGCATAATGGGCGTTGGATGGGCTGTCAGGGTGTTCGAGGGCGATAAAGTGTTGCTAGGGGTTGGTGTTGTCATATTGCCGGTCGGAATGCTGTCAGGAGGAGTTGGCAATTGCTCTGACATGTGATCTGGAGGCGATGTCATATGTTGCTCAGGGGTCGTGGTGGCTGGCGGTGTTGGGTCATCCATCATAGTCTCGCCAGGCTGCATAAAGTCGGGTGGGAAGTATGAGAACCTTCGCCCCGTAGGTTCATTGCTCGCAGGGTTGAAGAAGATGGAGTTAGACCTGAAGCTCGGCTGAGGTGGAGGGAAGTTGGGATCGAAGGCATAAGCATTCATAGCCTCTGGTGGTGAGTTGAATACATGATTGAACTGAGGTGGGTTCTGATAAGGGGCCTGGACTTGTTGAAGGTTCTGGAAGGCTTCGGGCGAGTTAGGGTCCGCGAAGGAAGGGGGCGTGGTGAAGAAGCCGGCTGCCTGTCCCGTCATTGGGCGTTCGTCGTAGCCTTGTAAACAAGCTTTTGAGAAGATGGAGTAAAGTTGTGAGGCGGACGCAGTCCCGGGCCATCTTTCTGTACAGCGATCCAAAACCTCCATAGAAGTCTGAACGAGGGTTTCAACCTCATGACGGGGATGCGCTCGGCGCACCTCTGGATACGAAACAGTCCATAAGAGTGTGTTGAGGGACATGTTCACGGTCAGAAGGAAAACCCATGTGAGATCCGCGCCACTTCCCATCTGCTTAGCATTGAGCTGGATGATGTACGCTGCGCTCTCGTAACAAATCGCCGCGGCGCGAGGTGATGGCTTTGGGATCTGTGGAGAGGGTCTATACATGAATATCCTCATCTGATGATACCTGCCGGTGAACCTATCGAATCGCATTAGACATGGAGAGCAATAAAATGGAGGGGGGCATACCAAGGCTTGCACCAATCGGGGCTTGTGGGTGATGCATCTAGCCATTCTTTGTTCATTTTCTCAATCCTTGCAAACCAAGGGTGCGAATCGTGCTTTGGTTCTTCCTTCTTCTTCTCATACAAAGCCCTTCGGATCTCGGCCTGGCACATTCTCATTCTGTAGAAATGAATGGCAACAAGTTTGCGCTCACTGGGAGGGCCTGGCTGGATGCCCTGGTCAGTGATGTTGTCGTCGTCGACTGCTGCGAAGAATTGAACGTCTAGTCGGTCGTCACCTGTCGCAAAACTGTTGGGCCGACCCATACTGTGCGCCAAGCCATATTCCATCGCGGCGACAGTCCAGATAATCCGCCTCCTCATATCGATTGTTTTGGCATCCAAGTTGTACCCCGTAGAAATAGTCTTCTCGCTGGCTAGTCCTTCCTGTTGGCATATTCTAGCTGCCAAGCCGATCACATAGTAAATCGGCATCCTTGTAGGGGTGAGAAGCGAATATTCTCCGAGAAGCACGAGACATTGCAATGTCTTGAGATCCTTGGGGCGGACGACATCTTCGAACAGTTGCATTGCTGCCAAGTAGTAACTGTCTGCCAAACCAGCATATTGCGTGTCAAGCTTTTGTAAGCTGATGGCTACAAGCATTCTGACAATAAAAAGCCGATAGGGATCAGTGTCGCCATTGTAGACCGCATCCAGATCCTGTAGAAGATCCTTTTCGTGAAGAACAGGCCAGAAGAGTTGAGCTTTGATAAGTTAGTATTCCCAATGGAGTAGTTCGTAACTGGGCTGAGGGTTACCTTTCTGGTTAAAGATCTCCAGTAACTTATCTGCAACGGCTCTTGTGGGCAAACTCTCGGCTGGATGCTGGCTAATCATGGGGTAACTCTTTCTCCTTGCGGAAGGCCCCGTCATTTGTATGGACTGCATACGAGCTTGTCTAGCGCGTACACTGGGGATGAGATCGGATATGCGCTTTGAATCAGTGTATCTTTTTGCTTGGTCCATCAGAAGACGTGTCATTGCGATACCGCTACTGGGTCCTAGGTATCGAGGGGTCTCATCGCCACCATTCAGACGAACCATTCCACCGGGCCGTACCATATCTTCATTACTTGTAGGATACTCATTTTCGTCGTCGGTATATTGGCTAAGCTCCGCCTCGAGTTGCCTGACTTTGTCTTGTAGCCTAATAACATAATGCCTGTTGATCTTGCGACCTTTGGCTGCATCAAGGTATTCGCAAGTCGATCCGGATCTTTCACATGGCAAACAGCGGGGTAAAGTTGGATCGCATCGAGTTTTCCTCTATATAGGAATACATTAGCATGTAGCTCAGATTATCGAGTTGCACCAAGAGAATAGGTACCTGTCGGCAACGGCAGCAAGCCGTCAGAGTGTGGGCAATGCGGTGACTCGAGCCGTCGCCATCCGAAGTTTCATCGGCCTGCTGTACAGGTTTCCTGAAAGCCGGCGGAGGTGGCGGCTGCTGCTGGAACTGGACCATATGGTGTTGAGGGTGACCCATGAAGACGGGATTCTGGCGGGGAGCGACTTGGCCGAAGCCTTGTCGGAAGATGTCTGCCGGGTCCATTGGATATATCGGCGCAATCGCCTATGAGGTAGGTTGAACTTGGTCGCGCGCAGGCATCCGATGCCGAGATTATCGGTATCGAGAGGCCGATGCGCTGAGAGGCACGGTTACGCACGCACAGGAGGAATAGGAACAAAGCAAACAAGGCACAGGAACGGGCCGGGGTCTTGAACCAAAACGATGACGATAGATACTAGCTCCAGGACCTGAGCGGGCGTTTATGGATAATCCGTGATGTTAAGGGATGTACGCTGATGGCAACATCACCGCTGGCCGACTGAATAATATTGGTCAGGCGCTTGTGTTATGGGAGTATTTGGTAAGGTAAAGGACACAGACAAAGTGATTGTGTACCTACCCAGGTGAGGTATGGATAGATGTACGCCAGAGCAGGTCAGTTCCTCGACGACGCGGAAACGAGGGGCAAGGCAACAGGTCGATGGGCAAGTTAGGTGTTGCTGATTGGCTGCTTTGACTCTTGCGACGCCCAAGCGTCCAGGGCAAACGAGGTTGCAATAGCGGGGAAAATGTTGGAAGTCTCGATGCTCGCTAACAAGACCCTGAGAAATTTGAAGCCTCCACTGGAGTTGAAAGCGGCACAGAAGGCTGGGCAGGCGGGTCAGGTATGTCAACGCATCACCAATACCTTAGTAAGTTGACCTAGAGAATTAGGGCCTTTGGTGAAAATTAAGAGAAAATAGCTTAGGTAGCTAGAATAGACATTAACACCGACATTTTGCTGGTCTGAACCACAAGACCATAGTTTATATGCTTGGATCTGTTAGAAGGATAAGGTTTGCAGGTTTCTTGATGAGTACCAGAAGTCAGGACCTGTTTGACTCGGCGGCAACATTAGTAACTTATTAACTTATTGGCTGAGTGATGATGAATGTTTCAGCATTGAGGAAACATGCCCCCAGACAAGGTGGACGAAAATTGACTTTACCTCGACAGGACTAGTCTTAGCTTCTATTAGTGCAGATCCTTGAATGACAGGTGTGCTGAATTGTGATGAATTTTATTGTTCGGCCGGCCCGCTCTGGGACCTTCAACGTTTGATTCCAGGACATGCATTTCGCGTGGATCATGTGGCCGAGAAGCCATATGTGACATTAGATGGCGCGCGTACAAAGAACTATGCGTATGTGATACTCGTGTCAGCAACGACATGTCACACAAGTATGTTCAGGAAGTCCCTCACAACACACACAACACGTACCTTGAAGGACCCATATATGATTCCCTGTTATAGATTCAGGCATCTGCCGTAATCTGATAAAGCCCACTCCAGCTTTGACCAAACATTGTGTCACATCGTGTTATTTTATGGGCCGCGGAACTTGAGCCTGATACTCAAGTACCGTACGGAATTGATTCTTCTCCAGCCGGACGTGCCACCAGGCGAATACCCAGTTATGCATGCATGGTTTGTTCTGTTTTCATCTGCCATGGATTGGATGCCTTGCTCACGAGACCCGCTAATACAGGTATCCTACTTTAGTAGCCTTGAAGTCTGTTGGCGCCTCTATCCGTTGACAAATAAGCTACAAAACCTTGCCATGCTGCCATCCCACGTCCAGTGTCTGATGCTTTGTTTTGTCGATACAAAATTCGACCATATCCGCTACTCAGTCGGGTCATAGATTGTAACACGGTCCTTAATGTTATAGCATTTAGTTGTCGACAGTCTAAGCATGAGAGGTTCAGTTAAGTAGAGAGACATACAGACGTTGGCGTGTCATGATGAGGTCAAAGGGAGTTACGATTATACAGTATTCTGCAGGCCAAGTACGTACACAGAAACCTTGACTAAAGTATTCGGCAGTATTTAAAGTAATGGTATTGAACTGACGTGCATCGGGGAAATGAATCCGGCCCGTCCGTCTAAGATTCGTCGTATCCTAAGTTCGCCCTGGTTCTACAGCTCTGCATTTCGGTGGCTGAATACGGGATGATAAGACAGCATACCTATAATAGAGTTCGGAACCTTTGTATACAGAAAAATTTGTCAGTGGGAATTGGCATATTGGATATTCAGGCTTCGGGGAGTCATTGATCACTGTTCCTGAATTTGGCTCCGGGTTTGGTGAATAGAGTTTACACTCATGAACCGAGGTAGTTGTTTTACTGACGCCCGCCTGGGATGAGCTTACTTGCCAATAACAAACAACTGAACTGTCCGTACTCCGTACTGTCATGGAGGCATGCGCCTTATCTTTTCTCTTCCTTACACTCATGTCGCTGACATTCTTGATACACAATATCACGACTATTATCAACGTCAGGAATAGCAACGCTCTTCAATGCTAAAACTGCCCGTCACGGATCATATAATAGAACCTGTGCCTCTTGCTAATCGTCATTTGTGCCGCTGTATAACCGCACTACGCCATCTATTCTCTACCTATCCACCCACATTTGTTGCCCCGCCCCGCTCGACAACTCGAGGGACACGAGTCGACTCGATGAAACAATAGCACTTTATTACCCTTTGTTGTCGACAAAACTACCTGCATTGCCATGTTTTGCGGTTGAGATGCCACTTCCCTCCCGTCATCATCTGAGCCTGTCCTTTCCAGAAACTTAGAGAGAGGTCTGAAACCCCAATATAACGCGTCGTCGACGCATCGAGTTCTTTTTCAAGTCCATTCCTGGATGATTGTCCCGCAACCGTCCACTCAGAAGAACTAGCCAACGACGCCACGGAACAGTGGATTGACTACCTGCACAAGACCGTGCCCATTTCCCGCGCCTCTTTCTGATTGCGCTTCACGTTGTGGTCAGGCTCCTTGAGGTTCTTCAAAGGCCAACTACATTCTCTTTGTATCCCCGGAGCCAACAGCTCGGATTACAGGTCAACCCACTGACTCCTGGAACCAACCTGGTCCTCGTGGTCTTGATTGTCCCGCTTCCGAGTGGAGAAATTTGACGACAGTTTAACGAACTGTTACCCCAGACCTCACCCATCACCTACTATCTCCAGTCAAGCTCTATTTGTTACGCTTATTGTAGTTGATTGCACGGACACTCTACAATATCCGTCCCTCAGGACTTTTCCCGTCGATACCTTGTGCTAGGTTGGCATCTACAGACTTGAAAAAATGCCACGTCCAAGTTTCTCTCACAACCCGCTTTTGAGGGTGTCAAGGCCAGTGTCCGCTTGCTCTCGGTGTAAGTAGTGAGCCTATATTCGAGGGGGGTTCATGTTTGCTGACTGGCTTCATGTATAAGGCCGCGCTGCCAAGGTCAAGGTACACACAACTAGCTTGCGGGCTCATATGTTTCGGACTGTAGCTAATATCATATAGTGTGATGGCAAACTCCCGGCTTGTACAGCCTGCGAAAAGGCTGGTCGTTCAAATGAGTGTTCAGCGGCAAACGATCAGTTCGCTCGAGGCAAGGAGAGAAGGTTGGTCGATAACTTGGTCGTTGAGAGCGAGAACCCATCTAATCTTTGTGTTCAGTTACGTGGCGGCCCTGGAATTACGCATAGAGAAGCTTGAAAAACGGCTTCAGTTTGCAAAATCACGCAAGGCATCCGTTGCACTCCATGATACAGATGCATCGGCCTTTAATGTGCAACAGATGGACCGTAGAGACTCTCTTGCGCTCATTCGCGCCGCTATACATCGCAAAGCGGCGCAAAAGCGGGAGACTTCTGATGTCAACTCTCTTGTATCCGACTTTGGCTTTCTGTAAGTACTGAACAGCAATCAAGTCCTTTATTTTGGTGCTAATATGCCTCGTTAGTTCTGTCAATGCGACAACGCGAGACTTTGAACCCATATCAACAAACATGACTTTTGCTAGACTTGTCTTGGCGGCAACAACGAACGATGCCCTTCCAGAGTCTGACCAAGCCCGCTTACCTCCAAGGCAAACTGCCCATGTGCTGGTCCAGCATTACATGGACAACGTCTATTCGTTGTTCCCCTGCTTTTCAGAAACCTCACTTTTAACCGCTCTTGACGACATATATCAAGAAGATACCCGGACTATCAAAGACTCGGACTACTGGATGGTGTACATGGTCCTTGCCATTGGCTCTACAGCTCAAAGCAAACGTAGCCAAGATACACACTATCTTACTGGCATCGAGTATGCGTCAAGAGCTATGAACCATGCCGATGGTGCTCTCACCCCTGGATACGTGACGCAAATCCAGTCGCTTCTTCTTTTGACGCAGTATGCCATGTTGGACCCTGCCCACTTCGATAGCTGGCATTTGATAGGTTTCACAGCCCGTGCGATAGTTGACCTGGGTTTTCACCAAGACCCTCCTTTGTCTTCTGTCTCTGACAAAGCTTCTCTGGACATGCGACGCAAAATCTTTTACTGCGTCTATGCTCTTGACCGGTAAGTCTCTATGACCCTTTCTTTGTGACCAAGCCCGCACCTGCTAACCTGCACTTTAGTGCCATCAGTATGGTCCATGCGCGAACATTCTCGTTTACTGATGATACTGTCAATGTCGCCTTTCCTCAGGCATCTAATAACAGGAGAAAGAGTTCTGTGTCAGGTCCCATCACCGGTCCCCAGCCCGCAGACCCTGCTCTATTGCTCTTTCAACTCCGACGAGCGCAATCCCATTGGTACCAGGAGTTGTACCAATCAGGTTCAGTCCCTCTGCAGGATCCAATCTCCTATATTTGGAAAATGTGTCTTGATATGCGCGAATGGCAAGACAGTCTGCCGACAAATCTGGCCCCTGAAATCAGACAATTGTTCGACCAAGAGCTGAGGTATAGCTACGTCTACTGCATCGCGCCCTCGGCCAGGGCACCCAGCATTACCGACTATAACCGTATCCTGATTTTTGAGCATTCGATGGCCTACCTTGACACCGTCCATGAGATAGCACATGGTGCACAAAACTCCGGGTTCTATACATATCATGACGTGTTGAGGGTCTATTTTATGGCGAATCAGTTCCTCGCGGTTCTAAGAGATGCAGAAGACATGCTTCTTTCGGGAATGCCGGTTCCAATTCCAATTTCTCGCCCGGGTGCTGCACCTGCCCCTCCTCTCCCAAGACGATTGCAACCCCAAGGGATGAATGGAGAGGATAATCTTGATCGCAGCCTGAGATGTCTCGATAAGGTCTCACAGACATTAGATACCTACGGAGACCGTTGGGCAGATGCCTCGACCTGGAGAGAAAGTTTCAGTATGATATCCCAGGAAATGGTGGACCGACTTTCGAGGCGAAAGCAAGCACGGGATACTGCTAGAGAACAGTATCAATTACAGTATCAGGGCAGAGGTATACCACCCCAAACTCAGGCTGGTTTTTAATGCAAAGCTCACAGAAAATTAAGGAGATACCATGGGGAGGAGTTGATAGTACACAAATGTTCCACGGTGGCGACTCCTGATAATACATCCCAGAATCGGGGTTTGGAATATGATGGAAGAAACACTCGCCATGCTTAACTCCAAAGCACGTTCTAGGGCCAAAGCTTTTAGGTTAGATTCAGGGTAGAGTTAAAACCTAACTCTGGTGCACAGAGACTTATACCTGGTTCAATGTGTTGATTAGGAGCTGGAGTCTGCAATTTCATTGATGTAGGTCGACCAGACCGCATAGGCCATAGACTCGAAGCATAAAGAATTTGGGTATAGACATACTCATGAACATTACCGCTCAAACGATTTCAAAGTGGCATATAATCCCAATTCTTATTTATATCTTTTTAAGGCTATGCAATAGGTTGGATAGGAGGTTTTGACTTTGTAATATTCTCGATGTCCGCGGGGCAGCCGTGTATAGGGTGAAACCTGCTGCTGGTATGAATCGAGATTCAATTACTATGAGGGTGATTTCGAATCAGGATGCTTCATGGTGTGTGAATTTCATTTTCAGGATTGAATAGGCAGTCAACCTAAGGTATTTTAGAAAGACAATGCCTCCTGTGACTCTACGACCAGGACCTAATAACCAGACCCTTGACTAGAACCCTGTAAGACAACCTATTGGCTAATGTTAAGCATGTATGATGAACACCGCTGTATCGATTCGAATTTAGCCGAAAGCAATTATGATTTGTTTGGTGTATAAACGACGGAGATAGACGCAAAGTTTGGGGGTGACAATGCTGTCATTCCGAGTTGGAATGATGGAGTCAAGGCAGAAATATAATATTTGTTATCATTTATCTAGCAATCGGCCAACCCCGCCCGGACATAGGAGTCGCCTGATTTGGTTCTATGTTGAACGTACTCCCGCCAAAGAGTCAGTTAACGTTCACTGTGCTGCTATCAAGGAGAGGGAAACTGTGAAGCATGGCTATTAGGCACTCTGCAAAGGCCAAACACTTGTAAGGCAAGATACAACGTCGTCACAAAGGGAGCATCGATCTGTTGTCAGTGGCGCTTGAGACCCTAGGTTGATCGCACTTGGCATTGAGATTTATGGTGTGGTGTGTTGTTGTTGCCGTCTAACCGGTATGGCCAAGATGCAATATGACAACTTGGTAGAGGGTATAAGATCGGGCTGAATAAGGGGTAGATGTCTTGGCAAGTGCTGGAGCTGGATCTGGATCTGGAGCTATGTGGTTCAATTTTGGAGTCAGCCAAGCCATGCTGCGCCTTGACCAAGTCTACTACCTACCTCCATCATCCATCATCCATGAGTTCGTTGTCGAGTTGGAGGACCCGTTTTGGGGTTACCTGACTCTCTGTGCTGTTCAGATAGACTCAACTGTCAAAGGTATAGATGATGTGGCGCCATCAGGCTCAGTTACTAATAGTAGCATATCGCAGCATACCTAGATAGAACACCAAAGATCACGGAGTAATGACTCCCCAATAACCGCTTATCTTTATTTGCTTTGTCCCCGAGATTCTTCTCCATAACCAAGGCAAATCCAATGCGGGGAAGAGATCCAGGAAAACGAGAAGCGGTCTACTCCGCACGGGTGAATCGTGGAGGTGGAGACCATGGAGCTTGGCTCAGAACGGGTCTAGCACGGGTAGAGTTAAATTTTGACTATTTCTGACGGAGGAATTATTATTTCCTTAGATATTCCACCAATCGTAGCTTTTGATGCCCTGCCATGTGGCCACGCGGTACGGCCATCATCAGCCGCAGAAAGACATTCCCCCCATTCTCCACTCCCCCAAGGAAGCCAATTCCAAAGAGACTCGAGGTCTAAGAGAACGCCAGGAAGAAATTGCTCCAACAGGCGTTGAGCATACCACCCAAAACTGACAGAGGCGCCGAGCCGGTGGAGGGCATGACAGGGGTAAGCGACCTGGGCAGACGGAACTCGGCACGGCACAGTAGCATCACAAGTCTAATTAAGGGAGTCTTCTTTTGATACATTGGACTGAATTCTATTCTTTAGACTCATAGTAAATGAATCGTGGGGGAATAGGATGCAAACTTTGGGGGTTCCGATTTTGAGCTACCTCACGTTAAGTCGTTCAATACGTAGTTGCGGGGGTTTTGAACTGTGAAGGCTGCTCAACGATGGGATGGGATGATGGGATCCGACTCAGTGCTAGAAAAGTGGAAACTACGATAATTAAGCGAATTCTCAACGTTCGATAAGAGGACATGAAACCGATATACATACATGCTCAACTGCCTTATCATCCAGTACCAGGGGTCGAGTGACGAACGTGAATGGTGGGTGTAACTGCTGCCTCTTCTGCCGAATACCTACTAGTTAAGGTAGTCAAGTTAAGATTTCAGGAGACAGCAACAACAGAAAGCAAGCTCGACCGTTCAAATTAAGACATCAGATTTAACACACACAATTAGAGACTTATGGAATGGTGGGGAAGGTGCGTCCGTCCGTAAACCATCCATAGGTAGCCGCAACGCAAACCGCAACCGCGTCCTGGGGTTGGGTCTGGGGTTAACCTAGGAAAGACATAGTCTGGGGTCTGGGGGCAAGAAAGACGGCTCTAGCCTCTGGGGGTTCCTTCCTCGTCTCGAAGATAAAAAGATAGCAAGGGAAGCATCATCTTCACTCCTTCTCTCCTCTGTTCTTTGTCCCACTATCCTCATTCTCTTCTCTGCCTCTTCTTGAGTCCGACCTTTCTCATTCTTGAGTCATATAATCGGCAACTCTTTCTAGACAAAAGACACCCGAAAAAAAAAGAAAGGCACAGGGCCAAACACCGCCGCCAACATGCCCAGCAAGACCAGAGTCTACAACTGGTTCATTGCCATGGTAGCTGCGTCTTGTATGACGCTCTACGGCTTTGACTCCAGTGTCTTCAACGCTCTCCAGGCCTCGGAGAACTGGCTGAACTGGTTCAATCTCGACCTCAAGAATGACAGTTACACTGTCGGTCTCATCAACACATGCTACACTATCGGTGCTATCGTTAGTGGTTTCTTCATCGGTGGCCCCCTGGCTGATTGGCTTGGTCGACGTGCCGGTATGGGTATTGGTTGCTTCATCACCATCATCGCTGCCATCATCCAGGCTTTTGCCCCCAAGGGAAAGCTTGGTGTCTTCATTCTCGGCCGTGTCCTCATCGGTATTGGACAGGGCACTGCCCTCAGTAAGTTATATACTTTCACCAGCTCCTGTAACTGGTCACTGACTTCCTCCCAGCTGCTGGCCCTGTTTACATCGGTGAGGTTGCCCCCGCCGAGATTCGAGGTCAGGTCATGACCTTCTGGCAACTCTTCTACTCGGTCGGTGCCTTTATTGCCTACTGGATCAACTTTGCCTGCGGCAAGAACCGAGAGAAGCTCGGCGAGTGGGATTGGCGCATGGTTGTTATCTTCCAGGTCATGGTTCCCATCTTTGTCATCATCCTGCTCCCGTTCCAGCCAGAGTCTCCCCGTTTCCTTATCAAGAAGGGAAAGGTCGACGAAGCCCGCTCCGCCCTTCGAAGTATCCGTGACACTGAGGAGGAGGTTGAGGATGAGGTCCTGGCTATCCAGGCTGCTATCGAGTACGAGAAGGAGGCCATAAGCCCTGGATACCGTGCCCTTTTCAAGGACCCCTCTATCAGGAAGCGCTTCGGTATTGCAGTTGTCCTCAACGTCGGCCAGCAGCTTACCGGCCAGGGTACCCTCAACACCTACTCCACTTCCATTTACAAGCAAGTCTGGACTTCGACTGAAAAGATCAACCTCATCAACGCTTTGTGGGCCACTATGGGTATTCTATTCACTTTGAACGCTGTATGGACCGCCGATCGCTTTGGTCGCCGATGGCTCTTCATGGTCGGTGCCGCGGGTATGGCTGTCTGCATGTTGATTGTTCCCGTCATTGGTCTCGCTACTCCCACCCCCAAGACCGAGCCCACTGCTATTGGCATTGTTGTCATGCTCTACCTCTTCATGTGAGTTCTTTTTTTGCTTCTTCTCCTTCCTTGAACGCACACTAACATATTTCTGTAGCTTCTTCTACAAGCCTTCATGGGGTGCCGGTGTCTGGATGTGGACCAGTGAAGTCTTCTCCGCCAACGTCCGAACCCAGGCCGTCGGTATGGCCTCTCAATGCCAGAATGTGGCCAACACCATTTTCCAACAGTTCTTCCCAACATTTCTCGCCAAGACCGGCCTAAAGTGCCTCTTCTTCTTCTTTGCCGTCAACATCCTGCTCTGCGTTTTTGTGTTCTTCTTTGTCCCTGAAACCAAGGGCATCGCTCTTGAGCACATGGATGCTGTTTTCGGTGGTGCCGATCACACTGAGAAGGGTGCCCAGATGCTCGGCGTTGACACTGTTCAGCATCAGACCCAGGAGTTCAAGGACGGGGCTGAGATTCAGCAGAGCGAGAAGAAGCGCGAGTCTGTTTAAATCTACTGTGATCGATGGAGAATTTTGCATCTAGGAATTCAACATGTGGAAGGCAATCGTTTTAGTCATGTATCTACCTAGACATATATGTTGATATAAGGATACAATGAAATATGGAGACATTGCTGTGGTCCCTAGGAAAAATCCAGTACCCTGAAAGTGGCATGTCCAATCCAGATTGTGTAATAGGAGGTTAGCTGACAGACTTCATCTCATGAAGTCGACACTGGGGGTCACTGTCTTCTCGTTGGGCTCGAAACTTCTATTAACTCAACAGCCTTATCCATATCGAAAAGTCAAATGCCTCTATAGCAATACGTAAAGTATAGCCCAAAGCTCTAAAATATCGACATAACAAGACAAGATGCTTATTTTCAGTATAACACAATAAAAGGCGTCATACGCTACTCCAAAGAACACAATAGCCTTATCCATATATTAGAGTCGACGTTCGTAATACCGATATTATCTCCAAGGTCTTGGTTTCTTATGTATGTTGTGTTCCCACATCGTCTTGCCGACAGGATTGCATGTCTTTCTTGGCCACATCGGTTCTTGCCAAGAACTGGATGCAAACGGGCATGCAGAAAGCCATTAATTATCTTGGAGAGATAGTCGGTGGAAAAGTTGCTCAGACAGAAATTTCAAAGCGAGTCGAGTAAGAGATAGGTTGATAACGACAGTTGTAACTATTTTCTACCGATGTATATAACAATAGGGGCAAAGGTCGCTTTTTATTGCGCGAGACAAACGAAGGGCAAAAGAAGAGCACAAAGTACTCGGAAAACTGAAAGCCAACCCCTGTCTTCCCACATCAAGTCAATCTCATCCACGCACTTCTCCTTGATCATCCACTCATCACATCGTTTCTCAATCTCATTCTAGACAGCTCGGCAGCCCCTTTACTGGCACTGGGAGTAGAAGTCGTTGAGCTTCTTGCAGGTGAAGGGAGACTTGCAGGTCGTGGGGCCGTTGTAGTTCTGGCCACCGCACTGTCCCCACTGGTCGACGCTGCCGGGGGGGTTGGTGGGAGTGGAAGAACCAGTGGTGCTGCTGCTGGTAGGGGGGTTGGGGTTGCTGCCGTCGCTCTTGTAGGTGCTTCCGATGGGACCGAACTTGATGTTGGAGAAGGAAACCTTGGAGTTGGGAACATCTCGCTCAAGGTCGGAGGGCTTGCCAGAGGTGGTAGCGCAAGAACCTCGCTGGGAGCCAACCTTTGTAGAGTCAGTTGGGTAGGTAGAGTCGAGCCAGAGCATGTTGGAGTGGTGCTGCAGAGAAAAGTCAGTATGCGATGTTTCTATTTCAGATATGGATATGGGGGCTGCGTTAGACTTACGTCGTGCCAGAGAGACATAACAAGAACCATGGGGGCAGCGAGAGCATCGCTCATGCCGTTCCAGCCACCCTTCTTGGTGAAATCATCGATATCGCCAAAGACGCTCTTCTGCTTGGAGCAGAAGTCAGAGGTGAGAGAGCTACCGGGGTTGCCTGCAATCTTGGACTCGGAGTTGGCAATGACCTTGCCGTTCTGGACGTACAGACGGGTGATCTCAGAAAGACGTCCGTTGCTGCCCGTGTGGAACTGAGTGACAACAGTCATCTTCTTGGTGGTATCGACGTTGAAGTTGGATCCAGGACCGTAGAAGGTCTTGTTGCCCTGGCGGTAGGCGTTGAAATCACAACCGTCGGCATCGCAAGTACCGCCATATCGGTCATCAGAGTAGGTTCCACCGCAAGAGTCGCCAGTGCAAGAGTGCTGAGTGAGCTTGGTGCAAGGATGAGGAGTGAAGGCGGTGGAGATGGAGTTGGCCTCCCAGATATCCATCTCGGGGCAGCAAGTGCCCAGGTTACCAACACCAGCGTTAGCATCACTGTCAGAGGGCTCCCAGCCTTCAGAGTTGGCCTTGAGTACTGGTTAGCGTCTATCCCAAAACTGCAACCGTGCTCTAGGTTAATACTTACAACTCCGTTGATGAACTTGACATCACGAGGGCACTGAGCATCACAGTAACCAGTTCCATACTTGGCTCCGGCCTTATTTCCGGAGTACTTGGCCTTGCCACCATCCTCGTCCATGCTGACGAAGTAGAGGGCACCGTTCAGACCGCAGCCGATACCAGAGACATCGACGTCAAAGGTGAACTCGTTGCCCAGAAGCTGGAACATCTGGTAGGAGTTCTCGTTCTCCATGAGGTAGGTTCGGCTGCCGATGTTCTTGCTGTAAGGACCCTGGGTGACGAATCCAAGACTGAGCTGGTTGCCGCTGGAAGTGATTCCGTAGGTGCCAGCATAGTCGGCGCCATCAAGACAGCACTTCTCGGCGCAGGTCTTGCCATCAGTGCAGATGGAGGTGTCCCACTTGTTTCCGGTGTAACAGTTGGTAGATCCAGAAGTCTGGTGAGTCCATCGCCAGTTGGCATCAATACCAACGGAACCTTTGACATCGCTGCAGCCGCTGGATGTACACTTGGACCAGGTCAAGGCAGGCTTGGTCTCGGTGGTCAAAGAGCAGACCTGTTGAGCCCGAGCAGCGGCAATAAGAGCCGAGGCGGTTGCGATGACGCGATACATTGTCAAGTGAAGCTAGACCGTTAGATAGATGAGACTGGATTGACTGAGGAAGTTGTGATGAGGTGAGGAGTGGTGAGTTTGATTTGAAACGGGAATCCGAGCTTGTTATATAGTCGTCAACATGAAGATCTGGAACTTAGAAGATCGTCCCTTTCACCCATGTCCAAGTTCGAAAGAAAGGAGTGATCAACATCAAGAGAAGCCGCCATACCGATGAGGCTCCATTTTCGTAGCTTCAGGAGAGAATCGGTTCACGGGCCGCATGCCCTTGGACAGTACGAAGGTAAGAAGGACCTTACTGAGCCAGTGGTGTCTCACTTGGTGACAACAGGCAAAGCATGGCATGCCTCCAGAGCGGAGACTTGTCGAGTAGAGCCACAACGAGGTACGGTGACTGCAGGGGGCAGTTCCTGAGCCGATCTCCGTGATAGCCTCCGGTGGCGTGCGGTAAGTGTCCGATGAATACCTACAGTAGCAAAGAGAACGAGTAGGCCGGTCCGTAGTTCCCGAAGGAGAGCAATGGTTTGGCCTCCGAAGAGGCTGCACTCACGATCTTCGTTCATTGGAGGGACCCGGTAACTTGGACTAACGAGGCCGTGTAAGAATGAGGGCAAGATTCAGGAATACTGTTCTCACAGGCATCTAAAGGATAGGAACATCGTTCGTTTTTCGGGCCGTCGCTTCCATCATCTTTTTTCCGTGGACTAATGAGACCCGTGATATAATCCATAGAATGATCGTGAGGTAGTCTAGTTACCATTCCCGGAAAGGCAACTAGGAGTGAACGGTCACCCTTCAGTCACCCTGCCATCTTAACCAGATGGATCTCCGCCCAGGGTCGATTGTACTTAGCCGTACTTCAAGTGAGGACGCTGACCCCACAACTTGTTGGTTCTCTCAAGGGCCCAAAGCTTTGGCCCGTTTGCTACTATTCGAGCATGGTGTTTACCAATTATGCGGTGCTGTCACATCTTCGTCTGGTGTCAAAATGGAGAAGCCTGTCTTAGAGATCCACGGGTGCCTTGCACCTTGGGCATAATGCTCCTCAGTAGACATCGCTTCCATGGGCCGTAGCTCCGATGAAGAATATATATCCTTTTGGAGATAATTTATGCATACTGATCTGCTAAGGGAAGTGAAGGGCACCTTGACATCACACTGTCTGTCGAGCGTCCGTTTCCAGCTGATCCGTCTTTGGTAGCGCTGATGTTCCTTTTCCCATCTGTAAACCGGGACTCGAAACATTGGTGTATATTTGACTTCAAGTTCCATAGCTCAGATGCTTTTGATGGTGGAACAATTACGGCCGTGGAACCCAAATGAGTTGTCCTGGTAAAGGGGATCTCGCGGTACTTCGGGATTCAGTCCGTCCGCTTAAAAGAAGTCTCAAGGCGGCAACAGCAGGTATCGTGGAAGAGAATTTCCGTCAAATTCAGTTTGTTCATGTGTTCTTTGTGTCCCCATGCCCATCTCGAAAAACAGCTGTTGTTGGTCAGCTGCCGGGCAATGCGGAGGTGGCAGAAGTTAAACCCCTGACATAGCGCATGGAGGTGAGGGTTTGGAGAGCCTTCTCGTCCAAATCCAGCAGTTTCGGATACATCACGACCGAGATAGTGGCTATAACCCCGGCATATTGTTGACTATAGACCAGGATTCTCCTGCCGGCCATGTGTAAAGACCTTGCCAGGCGAGCAGGCAGGCAACCAGGTCTTGTCTGCGACTGGTAGTCTCATGTGATGGCTGGCGAATGTGCAGCGCACAATCGACATGAATGTTACCGTGATTCAATTGTTCCGCCGGACCTTGACTGACTGCACTTGGTTTATGATTCCTGTCCAGGCTGTTATTTGTTTTCCGCCGCCTTGATTCTGAGGTGTTACCTTCTGTTCTTCAACATTCGAAGCACTTGCAACGGCAATACAGATTCCTCAGACTGCCGAGGCTCTCGAACGGAATGCCTTTTCCAGACACGGAAGACGGCTAACGAGGGGTATCAAAGTCATCAACCCTGCATGAATCGGCAGCATCTTCTCGGCTCGAACCGCCTTGGGGGCGTCTCCAAGTCGTCCAGTCAGTACCCCAGTGGAACGTGATATCCACTGTTTCGGAAGATACAGAATAGCCCATTTGAGAAGTGCGGGGTGTAAGTTAATCGTTCCTTAGGCTGTGATGTGGTGCATTAGAGTGGACGGATTGGATCGTGGAGGAGGTTCTTCCGGATTACCCCAAAGCGTGGTGCGGCTTTGTCTGGGTGGCTCGACAGCCAATGTAATGCTATGCAATAGCAAGGGTTCAGAGGTGACTTGCATATGTGGATAGTACGCATGATGCTCTGTTGAAGTTGCGTATTTTGCCTAACGGGGCCATGTCAAGAATAGAAAGAGGTTGTTGTGGTCAGGTTTAGGAAGTATGGAGGTCTGGTCAAGCTGGCACACGTGATGACCGCATATCACCACCTACAGTGCCTTTCTCTATGAATAATCTACACATGTCTACCTATGGTAGGTAAACTATGCGAAAATCGTATCTATAGGTAAACCACCTCACACTGCGTTGCTCTTCATACGAGCATAATTCTGAGTTAAGCTTAACCCATCTATAATTCAAGATGCTACAGTGTCAATGGACGCATCACAAACACCCCTTGTAAACCACCGGGCATCAATATAATCTACAAGGATGCGTACTTCGCGCAATACGGCATCTCATATCCTTCCCGCAATTACCAACGTTCCAAAGATAGGGGAGAAAGTATCATTCCACATGAGGAACCCCAGATCCTCCCGAGACGCCGTATAATCATCCCTTGCAATTTCCACCTCGAAAAAGCTTTTTCTCGCAAAAACAAACACCATCATCACTGGCTGTCGGTGTGACGCATTGCTAGTACTGTTCGCCACTACCCATGAGAACAGGCGGGTGCCGTTCAACTGCCCTCAATGTTCAGAACCGAAGCATCGAATGATATTGGCCCGGCTCTCATGCTTTCTTGCGCGGTTTGTAGGAGAAACCGAGTGCATCCAGATGTCTTCTCCTTGTCAGGAGCAGACTAGTAGGATCTCTATCCGCGGATATCTGATATATGGATATTTTTACTTTGACGGGGCAGTCTCTGGTCACGCTCGTAGAGATAACCACAGTTGGCACATAAAGTCTGAGTAATGTTAGCAATGAAAACGGAATGCCAAGCCTTGAACTTACTCTTGGACCTGCTGGTCCATCTCTCACAGCCCAGACGCTTGTGCCCCATATCCTGCAGTGCATGCACCTCCATTGATATCTCTCTTGGTCTGTCAAAGCTCCGGCACCTCCATATCCCCCAACATCTGGTGTCCCTCGCCCTCCCGGTGTACCACCTCGGCCAAGCGGACTCAAGCTTCGGAAACGCCGCTTCTTTTTGGACCGTTCGCCTCGCCCCATCCTCTCCTCCTCGACTTCCATCGGCGCACCAAAGGGCGTGCCTCCGAGCATGCCTGTTGTAGAGCTGAACCGCGCCGTCTCACGGCGTAATCGACGAACTTCACGTTCTCGGTCGCCTTCTCGCTTCTCAATCTCTTCCTTACTAAGGAATTCTACTTTCGGCTCCCAGTCATCTCCGAGGTGCTCCGGGTCGTACCTCCAGCCAGCCTCAGAGCCATGGGCTGCATCGTTTGGTAACTCCTGCTGCATTCCACCCCATCCAGCAACGAGGCCGCCAGCCTCGCAGGCTTCCTTTTTCAGCCGCAGAACCGCTTCGTAGATGGCATGCGTCATTGCCGGTATCCACTCTCCTGTCAGCCCAAGATCTGTACAAGTGACCTTGGCGAACGCTTCGGCGGTTCCAGGCGGGTGCAATAGAGACCATTCAAACTTATCAGTGTAGAGCATTGATGCCAGATTAAGGTTCAAGTTGATGATGCATCGATAGGTATCGTCAGGGTTGTAGTCGTCAGACTCGGGAAGAATCGGCGTCGCCTCTGCGGTGACATCGGGAACTTGGGATTGCGAAGGAGTGGCCGCGCCTCCAGTCTGCGCCGGAGTGTCAGGCCGGGACGCCCCTCTGATAGCGGAGACGGGGGAGTCATCCCGAGACTTCAGCGCGAAGCTTGGCCGCGGCGTCAGTGCAGCAGTCGTGGGCTGTGGAACAGAGAGGGCCTGCGGGTCACTATGAAATAGTGGGTGAAGGGCAACGCCCGAGTACTCTTCAAGCTGCGTCCGGATTTGCTTGCTGATATCAGCAATGACTGCCTGCCGGTTAGGCAGATCGAGGTCTTGCACTAGAGTTTGCGCAAATTGATCGGTAGAGATAAGGGTCTCGTGCAGGTTCCAGCAAAAGATGTCCCGGAGTTTGTACGGCACTGTCGCCTCCTGTTGACGATATTGAGGAAGTGAGGTGTCCACCGTACTCGGATTATGCGGCATGGGGTATGGAGCTGGTGGGATGAACGCGGGAACATCCACATCGATTCGAATCGGAATCAGGGTTAGAGGCAATGTTGCTTGAACGGCATTCTGCTGGTCGCTCCTCAGCAGCCTGTGTTTGGCGATCCAATCGCGCCAGACGCCCTGCACTTCGACAGGTTGTTTGGTGTCTTTGCCAATCTTGTCGGCGAGGTCTTGTCTGTTGACCGAGTCCTCCTTTCGCAAGCTCCTCAATCCCGTCGGTCGTCGTCTAGGATCGTCGCTATCATCTTCCAGATCATCATAACCATCTTCAGCATAATTTATGATCGTCGTCCCTCGCTTTGTGGTTCTCGAAGCCGGTCCGGCGGGCACGCTGCTTGGTAGAACGGGCGTGAGAAGGGAGTTGTTGTAAGCGCGCAGTCGCGGCGCATAGCTCGTCAAGAAAGCCTGGGGCTTTGATCGTTCCATTGTGCTTGCTATGAGGTTTCGATGGTCATCTCATGCTGCGGGAAAGGAGCTACACCAAGACGCGAAGAGGCTCTTCTCACTATCGCCGGATGCTGGAACTGATACAAGTGATTCAGATGCCAAATTTACCCGATGATGATAGCACTATCGATCTGAAATAAAGTTGTCGAGATATGTGGCGTTTTCTGTCTGTCGCGATGGCTTCAACGTTCAATGCTTGATGGAGTCGCGCGAACAGGGACCTTTTTCTCGATCGCGTCGCTCGTTGTTCCACCATGCCGCAGGACAGAGTGCACGGGCCAACATACCGACCTTGATTATATAAGCTGATTGCCTACCCTGTAGACATTGTTACATACATGATTGAAAGACGAGATGGATAGGGTGAAGAAAGGTTCTGATTTATTACTACTAGCAAAGCAAACTCTTGATTTCGCTGTCTATTTCATGATATGATGTCGGATGTTACCGTTTCCCCTTTGTGATGGTTACCAAAAGGGCAAGGGTCATCTCATGCATGCACACTACCTAACTTCGTAGACAACCCGTCAGTACTTCTTTTTAACTTGATCTGTCGGACAACATACCAATCTCTGTGGGAAGAGAGCATACAAACCGTGTGAAAAACGCATGGATTTTGATGATCATATGACAGACCACATCCAATTCGATTCACCTCAGGATCCATGATTACATCTTGGCCATTAGTTAGGATGTGAAGATTATAACGGAGCGGAGATATCACTTACGGTAGTTGTAGTGGTCCCTTTGTTCATGGTTGGGCCTGTCTTTGGCAATGAGCCAGAAGTTCGCAGCAGTCTCGAAAGTACGCCTCTGTGGTTGACCCACGCATGTGGCCGAGGTCTCTGTGTATACAGCAGTTCTCTGCAAATTATCAGGAACCACGGCACCATAGCCGAATTGGTTGGCATGGTCTTGCGCATAGGAGGCAAGGGTAGAGTCCCAAATCAAAGGATGGTACCCATATCCATAACGTGCTGAATTAAGCTTGAATAGGCCGTGCACGATGTCTTCCGACTCTATAACAGAATATCCGTGACAGAAGCCCGTGCAACACAACCAGGCAGCGAGAGTTGTGAGTCGCATGGCAGGAAAACTTAGGAGGTATTTTCTGAGTAATGAAAAGACTTAGGTAAGTTTAGTATATCTCAGCAAGCCTTTAGACCAGTTTATCCCAATACCTAGGAAGTGTGATGGATGGACCAGGCGCGGTTGCAAAGGTCGATTGAAGGTCGTTTGGGTGGGATGAAAGAAGATGGCTGCGAGCTGTTGAGAAGAAGAAGAAGAAGACAAAGAATGGGAGAAAGGAAACTTATATTGATACTGCTTGGTGAAGGCAGCTAAGTTCTCTATGCTGATTTAAGCTATCAGCAATAAATCTTAACTGCAAATAACATATCTAGCTTATGAATTAGATGTTATACCGCAATATCTAACCAATGACTTCATCATAAGGCTGATATAATAGAATCCTAAAACATAACTTATTTGCCTGCCATTATCGGTTATAATAAGCTCTGACACATCCCTCAAGACGATTAAACGCACCAGGAAAATGAAGGCAGCAATTTCGTCATTGAGGCAGATGAACCTTACTTAGGTAGGTTTTGACTTCTGTTAAATTCGGCACGAAGAAGTCTCTACTTCATAGGAGGAAGGGAAGATAATCAAGGCAAAGAATGCATCTATCTTTCTTCTGTAAGGTAACAGTGAAAGACGTGTAAGTGATAGGAACGATATGATTCGCTGACCTTCCATCATCTTTCCTAACATGGGTAGCCCCACAAATGACGTCTCAAGACCAAGACGTTTCTTCCTGTCATGAAAACATTTCCCCAACCTTCACTTCCGAGTCAATCAAATTTCGCACAATGGCCTCACGGGCGCCCTCCTTTGCCTCCAAAGCCCTGCGCCAGCTGCCAAAGCAACCGCAGCGCTCCTCGCCATTCCTGCGTGCTTCTTTCATTCGCCCTGCCACTATAAACCTCGAGTCTTTCCGCGCAGCGCATAACATTCCACGACCACCTACCCAAACATACGCCAAACCGAACCCTGAGCAGGCGCAAACCGGCGAGACGCCAAAAAGCGAAGGAGAAAGGCCCGAGATCAAGGCGTCGCACTACCAATTATCATTTACGTGCATCCCATGCGGCCATCGCTCTCACCACAACGTCTCCAAACAGGGCTACCATTATGGCTCTACGCTCATCACATGTCCTGAGTGCAGGAACAGACACGTCATCAGCGACCACTTGAACATCTTTGGTAATAGGAAAATCACTGTCGAAGATCTTATGAGGGAAAAGGGTCGTCTTGTCAAGAGGGGAAGTTTAGGCGAAGATGGCGATATTGAGTTTTGGCCAGAGGAATCTCTTCCAGCAGACATTCAAGCTGGCAAGAGCGAGAGCTCATGATAGCATCCATATGGCTAGAGAGATGTAACAATCGAGTGAAGAATGCGAGGTTTGTACAATGCCTAGGTTGGGCAAAAGCATTGGGTGGCGTTGATGGATACCCTCCACTGAGGGCCTGGGACTGAAGATATAGCTATACCTGGAATTAAAACAAGCTTATCCTCCTCTACCTTAGGCTTTGCGTATTCTTGAATGATGATATTATACTCTTGAACTTCAGAGTTGTTCTAAACTTACGCATTGTATTATTTTATATTTCTATATGAGCTTTATAGTACAACACAACCCAACACTACGCCGTCCTTTGCAAACTCCATGTCATGTTCACCATGGTCCAGAGCCCAGTCACCCGCCCCGGAGATGGAAAAAAGGACAGACTATAGTACCTCTGTGGCCAGTGGACCATTACTAGCGAATTGTGCTAGTGTAACTGTAGGTACTTTAAACAAGAATACCTTGATTTTCGGATCAGTCCGTTGTAGATTGAATTGTTGCTAGCATCGTCTAAGGAACATACCTAAGGCAGCTCTATCTGGCCAGCGGGTTCTTCGATGTTTGACGAATGAGCTCAAAAAGTGTTACAAGATCATCCTGCTCCTCCAAAGACAACACTATGTCCTCAATCTTTACTACAACTTCATTCTCAACAATGCCTTTGGTTAGTTGCCTCCATTTGGCCACTATATCTTCATTAGACAGAGGTGGATCCACGCCGAATGCATTTGGCACGCCGTGATGTAGAACTGTCCCATCTTCAAACATAATCCTCACTTCTTGACAGCCGATTGAGTCGCCATCAGTGATATGGAGTTTACACTCGGTGAGATCGACAAGTCTCCAGACATCCTTATCAACGAGCATTTCAGGGGTAAACTGTGGCATTAATACTTGCCCATGTACAATTTGTGTGGCAGTCGTGAACGAGTTGCTCATCTGGGCCCCCGTTGCTGTGAGAGGCTTGACGGCTTTCCACCCTCCATGATGGAAAGCAGCTTCGCCAAGAAGGATGTCGATCTTCTTTATCTCATCGAATCTCTTCAGCCTATCGGGATGTTGTTCCTGGAGATGGCGGATACAGTCAATGCTAGGATGTGTACCTGCCATTGCTGCGTACGGCTTGATCCTAATGCCATCCGTCTGCCACTTGGCTCCCAGCTCGCTCGTCAACTCCTCCAGTCGATATTGGGGTTGCTTTCCATTTCCAGAACTGAATTGTTTCAAGAAGCCTCCATACTCGCGCTCAAAGACTTTCTTGATACCAACATAGCCGCCTTGTGCCAAGACAGCAGCTAGAAGACCGTTCCGTGCTGCAAACCCATGGTGCATGCGCTTTACGTCGCTCTCGAACTGGGCAGACATGAGCCCGCACGACTGGGTACATGCTATCCCAAAAGCATCCTCGATTGTGTCCGCATCGAGCCCGTAAAGTTTGCTGACGCTGGCGGCAGCAGCAGCAGGTCCGAAGACTGCTCCAGAATGCCAGCCTGATGAGAGAACATGTGTGCCCCAGAGAGAACGGCCTACACGTGGCCCTGTCTCGTAGCCCGTGATAGTTGCGAGCAGGAAGTCTTGTCCGGAGGTTGCGGAGCGAGAAGCTTGTGCATTGGCTTGTTCAGCAGCGGCAAGCAGAGCCGGCAGAATGATGCTGTTCGAATGAAGGGGAGCCTCGCTGTGCCAGTCATCCAGCTCGAAACCCTGGATAAAGGTTCCATTTAGAAGCGCGGCAGTGAGAGCGGTAACCTTGCGTCCTCCCCACCCAATGAGCGAGACGTCTCCATGTGTTGGCTCCAGGTTGAGCATAGCCTGCGCTGCCGTCTCAGACCAAGGTAGATGAGATCCGACGAATGCACACGCCAGTCCATCGAGAATGAGGTACTTTGCTCGAGCACGCACTCGGTCCGGGATGTCATCCAGTTCCAGCTTTGAGACCCATTGTGACAGTTGCACCGTCGGGCTTGATGACTTAGGTTCTGGTTCACTCATGCTGAAGTCGCTGGTAGATTTACGAATGGATAAAAGGACACCACTGTCCTAGGTCACTTGAGCATCTTATACATGACCTCTTTGCGGTGAGATTTAGTATTCAACGAGATTCTAAGGTTTTCCTCCCTGGTGGGCTCATCTAGTTGAAGGCATCGGAGTCGTCTTAGTTCGAACTACGCAAATGTCATGCCGGTTTCGATCGGAATTCCGAACAACGCATTAACTACGTACCAAACAAGAAGAAGCCACAAGGAGGCCCGAGATCACCTTCAATGCTATGGTTGCATCCTGAACCGGGCCATTCCCAGTGAATTTTGGGATTACCACGTACAGTGGGAGATGGTTAGATCACTACGGCTGAATAGACTGATGCTGATCTCCTGGGGCCATGCGTCTGTATTGGAGGAAGTCAACATCGGAGTTCCGAGTCATGTCTTACCCTCAGACAGCGTCCATGCCACCCTCGGCAGATCCTCGAGGCTACTGAAGGTTCGCATAGTCCGCCTTGCTTTCAGGTTGTGGAAGTATTAAAACCGCGAGTGTAGGCAAGGGATTTTGATGTAAGTCACCTAGCTTTTCTGTCAAGAAACTGTCTGGTACTACACACGTGTCAAGGCATACACCATCAAGACCTCAACGATCTATCATGTCTGAAGAAAAGGCTCAGCAGGATACCTTTGAGAGGGTGACAGAGCAAAGAAGTCCCATCACTGGCGAGAGAATGGCTCTTGTCACAGAGGCTGAGGAGAAGGATGTTCTGCGGAAGCTTGATTTCTATATTCTGCCTCTTTTGTTCCTGGTCTACACTTTTTCCAACTTGGATCGCAGTAACTTGGGCAATGCTCGTCTTGCAGGATTGACAGATTCTGTGAACTTGGAGGGCAAACGCTACGACTGGCTTGGGACGGCTTTCTATATCGCATGTGAGTCACTGAACCAACAGGAGTGGCCAGGTTCGTGTCGCTGATAAGAAAATAGATATTTGTTCTCAGTGGACGGCTGTTGGTTTCAAACGATTCCCTCCACATAAATGGGTTTTCTTCTCTGCTATAGGGTTTTCGACCATATCAGCATGTCAAGCCGCCGTCTCCAATTACGCCAGTCTGGTCGTCCTGCGTGTGCTGCTCGGTTGTTTCGAAGGCATGTTTTCTGGTGTGCCTCTATACCTGTCCTTCTTCTACCCCAGAGACAAAGTTGGCTTCCGCCAGGGCATCTTCCTCTCTGGATCTGCCCTTGCAAACGCATATGGAGGCGTTTTGGGATATGCTATTCTGGGTATTCGGGGCTCAGTTGCGCCATGGAGATGCCTGTTCCTCATTGAAGGGTTACCAGTATGGATCGTTGCCATCCTGGCATGGTTCTATCTTCCGGACGACCTTCTCAGTGCCAAATTTCTTACCGACAGAGAAAAAGAAGTTGCCTGGCAGTGTGTTGGACGGGGACAAACTGTTGACTCAGGGGGCGCGGGAGGGGTTAGCTGGACAGAATGGCGTTCAGCATTCTTGGACTGGCGGAGTGAGTAGTTCCATTGTTCTTTACATGCTCGGGCTGATGACTTGTTGTGTTAGGTTATGTGCCAGGCTTGATGTACTTCTCCTGCAACGTATGCTTCGGCTCGCTGCCTCTCTTCATTCCGACCATCATCTCCGAAATGGGCACATTCAACCACCAGGAAAGCAATGGACTGTCCGCTCCCCCATACGCTCTCTGCTTTATCACAATTCTAGCATGTGCTTTTGCCAGCGACAGCGCGAAGCTGCGTGGACCTTTTGTGGCCGCTGCTGCGATTGTATCAACAGTAGGATACTGCCTTCTCGGTGTTTCCGAGGGGGTTGCAGCTCGATACGCGGGAGTCTTCCTCAGTGTACAAATCTTTGTCAGTATCAGCGTTCTTCTTCCATGGGTTTCGAGCGTACACCACACTGAGAGCAAGCGCGCCGGTGGGTGGGCAATATTCGCTACGCTGGGACAGTTTGGGCCCTTGGTTGGCACGAACATTTTCCCCAAAGACCAGGGACCGTACTATCACAAGGGCGCTTGGATCTCCTGTGGGTTTACCTCGTTGGTCGTGCTACTTAGCATAACCTACTCACTTTTACTTTGCTGGGAGAATAAGCGACTGGACAGAGTAATGATTGAGGATGCCGGTGTAGCAATGGAAGGCGATGATCATCCAAGGGGGTTCCGATATGTTGTTTGAGTTGATTGATATGGTGAGCTTGTGAAGCCCAGAACGACATTTAGCTATGACCCTCTTGTGCTACCTACATGGATGTTGGATTGGGAATAATAGAGTTTCCGCTTCTTCATGCTCTAGTTTGTTTCCAGTAAAAACAATACATGCCGGAAACTTAAATCCCGGCGTCGATCTGTCTGCCGAAGAACCCGCAGTCGGAATTCCGAACATTCACAACTAATGCCTGGGGAAGTTGTTCCATCTTTCGACTCCGAATCCATAAGCATCAAGTCAACCGTTCGGGCAATACAGCGGCCCGTGTCGAACAGTCTCCAGTAATTTCAGAGGATTCAATCATGCATATGACAAGTCGCATGAAAGCCTGTGCTCGTTGCAGGCGACAGAAGGTTCAAAGACCTCCTTGGGCCCAGGATAATTGAGATTTGCTAATTCATGGCTTAAAGCTGAGGTGTGACTTGTACCAGCACCCCGGGCAGCCATGTTCACGTTGCAAGCGCATGCATATAGAATGCAACAATATAGTGGAAGCTCCAGAGGCTACTTTAGACGCTTCGCCAGCTCGGTCTGATCGCACGGCTGTAGGCACTTCAAGCAGTGCCTTGATCTATACCGTTGCGGAGTCATCTCCTGAAGTTGGCCCATCATATGCTGCACAGTCAGACCGATCTTCATCACTTTCTGAAATCTTGGGTCGAGAGGACATTGCGATAAAACAGGTAAACGACTGCTTTGCTCGGTAAGTGTTGTATACCACCACATACAGTAAATGGATCGCCAACTGAACTTGCTAGGTTCTTCAACCACTACAGAAAGCTTCTGCCTGGGATCTTCAGTGAAAGCGATGTAAACTGCGAATCGTGCTTCAAAGAGTCTTCCCTCCTGTTTTGGACAATAGTTGTCACAGGGGCCAGGCACTTGGAGCATGCCACGAAGCTGCTCCAGATAGCTGTTCAACACATCAGGGGTGGAACATTCCAGCCCCTTTTACACATTACGAACCCTATTCCCATTATAAAAAGCTCCCTGATTCTGTGTCTCTGGCCTCTACCAGTGGACACGATGTGGAAAGATCCTTCACATGTGTATGCAGGCGCGGCGCATTCTCTCGCTGTTCAGAATGGGCTCTTCGTCGACGGTCACGAGCAAGACTTTTCACGGACGCATACTTCTTTGTCCAAAGAGATGAGAGATATGAGGGCTCATCTGTGGCTAAACTGTTGTTTAGTTTTCCAAGCGTAAGTTCTCCCTCTCTGTAAAATTATGGTACTCGCTCAAGATGAACAGTACTAGCCTGTGTGATGGCCTGCCACATCTTTCTCTTTCCGAGTACAAGCCCTACCAGAGGAAAGCTGGGCTCGAGGAGATTGTGAACGCTTCATTCCATTACCGCATCAAGTGTCATGACATCTTGATTGATGCCACTAGAGCGTTTGGTGACATCATAAACGAGCAGGGCGAGGGCAGTAAGTCGTTGCTACCGCTAATCAGGATCTTTAGTGAACAAGTGGAAGTCATCCCACTTCCTCTCCGTGATGACTTATGTATGTGCGAGCCAATCTTAAGTAAAGTGTCATTGAACTGAATTTGACTGACTTACTAGGCTACCTTACCCGGTGCTGCACCCGCCTCGCAATATCAGCCTACTACTTCTTCCTACAAAGTCATGACTTTAAGAAACCAGGTCTGATTACAACATTTTCAGTAGCCACAGAAGTTCTTGATGCCGTGTCTCGCCTAGATGCTATGCAGGACTTCGCGTTATATGCTTCAAACTACTATACCCGCATGGCCTTGCTAGCGGCGTTTTGCATCCTACGAATAGTCCGGAGCCAGCTGAAAGAGCACATTGACCTGCGTGATGCTCAACAGTCATTGTTCAAGGCCATTTCATTCGTCAAGAGGCGTTCCATGCAACATGGTGACCTGGATGAGAGGTATGGGACGATCCTCTCCCAGTTGTGGTCAAACAGCGATTCGATGGATACTACTACAGCCAATGGGTTGGATCTGAAGATCCGTAGTCGTTTGGTACGTGCAAGAGAAAGTTCCCCAGGCCTACTCACCTAACTACTATAGTTTATGAGCGTGGTATTTGACTCTCTCTGGTGGTGGCGAGTCGAATACAACGGGCAAGGCAGCCCATACGACACGAACAAGACTGCACCAGAATCTGCTCAGGTGGATGACACAGATGCCAGCACGTTTTGGAACTCGACAGCTGCGCCTGTAGGCGACAGCTTCGGACTATCCAACCTCCCTGAGGTTTATATGGACTGGGACTTCCCTCTGAATATTGATTATATTGGGTAGAGAAAGCACAGATGCTTCGAGTAGCTACATACAACGTCTTCTATGCAAGACGGTTTGGTAGCCAGCCTTGAGTGTAGTACGGCATCTTAACACGCATCAGTCCACGCCACCTTCAAAGTTAGATGCTCCAGCCTCCTCATCAACCTTCATCGACTCTTCGAGTCCACAAACCCGAAATAGATCTTGTGGTGTAAGCTCTGTATCTGCTGAGCCGGTTTCCTTCAGCTTTTGCAGACCAGCCTTGACTGCAGTATAAGCCGGCGCCAGTGTAGCCAGCGGCACAATCATCATGCTGAACCCCAAGTTCTCTGCTTCTTTAGCTGAGAGCTTCGGCGTGACGCTATTCTCCACCATGTTCAGCAATACTGGCCATGGTGCGAGATCTGCGATCATCCGCCGCGCTTCCTCGACTGATCGAAGACCTTCGGGGAAAGCAGCATCAGCTCCAGCATCGCGTGCAGCACGGAGCCGTGCTAGTGCTTCTTCATATCCATGCTTCTGGATGGAGTCTGTCCGTGCAATGATGACTATATCGCTTCCAATCCTTCGACGTGCTTGCACGGCAGCCCGTATGCGGGCCACATACTCCTTCAAGTCCACCAGGACCTTTCCAGCGAGATGACCGCATCGCTTGGTCTGCACCTGGTCTTCGATATGTAACGCCCCGACACCTGAGCGCGAATATTGTTCAACCGTACGTGCCACCATGATTGGTCCGCCGTATCCGGTGTCCGCGTCGGCAATGACAGGCGTCAACGGTGACAAACTGGCGATCGTTTCTGCGCTCCGCCGCATGTCGTTCAGTGTTGCGATCCCTAGGTCGGCACATCCGTGAACGGACGCTGTGACTCCTGCTCCAGTCTATACTCGTCAGTTGAAGCTTTGACAGCACAGCATAGCAGACTAACCATGTACAGGACATCAAACCCAACCTCGAGCGCAATGCGCGCAGAGAACCCATCGTATACACCAGGAGCAAGGATGAAATCACCCGCTTCTATCCTTTGGCGTAACAGTTTCCCCGCAGTGATTGATTTATAGACATCTTCTCCTTGTGAGCCCATGATTGACTTGTTCAGTGTAGGGAATGTAGTTCTAATGAGTTTTGAGTTTTATCTAGAGATACATATGTTGCATTGTGATTTATTTGATTCGGAATCAATCCGTTGTGAAGCCCCTTTTCATGTATTTGTTCAAGATGGACTGGAGTGGAAACTCGGAGTTCCTAACTATGACGATCTTCAATTATGCTCAGCAGTCGGAATTCCGAACGTCTTGTTTTAACTCAAACATGCCGATAATTACAGAGTCGTAGTATCAGCACAAGACGTCATTTCGTGTAAAGATTCCGTACCAACGTTCCCCGATGTCAGATAGAGACTGGAGTGCTGATGGCTGATGCAGAAGCCGATATCCGATTCTTGGATTGGATTGGATTGGAAGCCCCAAGAAAGATACGGAGTACGAGTCTGGCTTATACAGGACTGATGTATCAGAATTATATTGTTCCAATTGATGGGAAACCCTCATGTGGAGAGATAGTGGAATAAGTTGCAACAGATAATGGCTGAATTTTCCTTTCGTCTTCTTCTACAAATGACTTTTACTATGTCCAGATCATGACGCCGAGAAACAATCTACCTAATGACACAAATCCCAAACGCCAGTTGATGCAACGTCGTCCATCATCCTCATCCTCACCACCGCTTGAAAGACTGTCGCATGACCTTCTGCTCCTTTGATCGAGTCTTCTTGCGCTCCTTGTTCTTCTCAAACTTCTTTCTCTTATCTCTTCCATACTTCTCCGGTTGTGCCAGTGCCTCAATCTTTCTCTTGCTTGAACGCTGTTCTCTCTTGGCCCTCACCTCCTCTCGAATAGCAAGAAGCTGCTTCGAGTACTCAGCCGTACCAAACTTCTTTTGCAGGGAATCCATGAGGATCTGGGCTCTTGTCTTGAGGGCCTCATGTTTCGTCTTGAAGAGTTCATCGTTGGAGAATGGCGGTGCAATGGAGGGGTCGGTAAGATTGTGGAGGGGTACAAGGATAGTCTTGAAAGATGGTCGCAAGCGATCGGCTGAAGATCTCCGGCAAATCGTTTCAAGAAGCTCCATCGCAGCCACCTTTGGTGTGATGGCAATAGCCCTAGGGGGGATCTCTCGTCGAATAATGTGAGAGATCTTCCAGAACAGATGTTGAAGATCAGTCTTTCGTTGTGTCTCCTCAGCCTGCTCTCCCCCCTCTTCCTCGTCCTCGTCCTCGTCCTGCTGCTCTTGCTCGACATCATCGTCAAACCTCTCACCTTCAGTTACAGGTCGGAGAGGGAGGCGAGGAGCCAAGAAAGCAAGGACCTGGACAGCTTCCGCTCCGAGCTTCTCGTCAATGTCTCGGGTCGCCAAGACACCCAAACAAAGTCTCACCAGATTTTGGACCTTGGGCAAATCAAGTGTAAGACCATGGCTGCCGACCACTGCTTCGCCAACCGCTACATCACTGGCTTGTTGAGCAAAATCAGCCAGGTATGAGCTTGTCAGTCCAATAGATGACAATTTGACCGAACTCGATTGATGTGACAAGCATCTCAAGATGCTAGACCACATCTTCTCACTGTTGCTTGACAGAATCTTGTCAGGGAACACAGACAACGAGACCCGAATGACTTCAAGTGCCGCCTCTAAGAGCTCCCCATCGGCCTCTCGAATATCCTCCGCCTCAATGACGCTGCTGATCTTTCCTAGAACGAGCTTGAAATCCTTCTTGTTCTTGGATGCATTCTCGTCGGACTCTAGATAGAAGCCAAAAACCTGTAAGGCAAGCTTGAGAACTGCCTCATTTCCGTCCTGATCCAGCCATGTTCGCACAAGTCCGAGGAAAGTTTGAGTCCTCTCCTTGTCAGCCTTGCGGAATATCTCCTTTAGTAGTCCGGCAGCTGCAACTCGACACTTCTCGCTGTCGTCATTGGCGAGGACAAAGAATAGCGGAAGGAAACATGTGGAGGAGATCTCTTGCACGAAATCATCTGATGATTTCATAAGAAGCAGGTGAACAATCTCCATGACAGATAGCCGGCCACCCTCTCGCTCGTATTTGAGATTGGCAACAATGAAGTTCAGTTGTTTAGCCCATCTAGCCTTCTTCTGGGGATATTCACGAATGAATTGGAAAAAGGCACCTCGAGCAAGGTCACGAGTGTCCTTATCATCATTGGTGATCATAACTGTGCCAACATAGTCCAGGGTGTCGTAAACGGCAGCGGTTTCCAGATGGCGGTCCAGAACCGACCGCAGAAAGTTGAATGTGACATGGCGGTAAAGGGGTTCAGTGAGATCATCCTTCAACTTGGCAAGGAGCATATCAACCGCCGCATCCTTCACGACAACATCACGACGCTCTCGAAGGACAACAGCAAGCATTTTGAGAGCTGCTTGAGATAGGTCGGTTGTAGTAGACACTGCCATGGAGATGCTTTTGGTTGCTTCCTTCACTGCAACCTTGTACAACTTGGATCCCTCATCGTCAAGGAATGGCACTTTGACAATGACAGCGAGTAGTCGGAACGCTGAGATCTTCACTTCGTCCTCTCCACCAACCATAGCATCGCCGAGTATGGGAATGAATCCGGAAATGTTGGTAGGGGTTCGCAAGCTATCGTGCTTCTTCAGTATTGCCCTCAGAATGTCCACCGCGAAGCGGATTAGCTTGTATGTGTGCTTAGTGGTTTTGCCTCGATCGCCGCTCTTCTTCGCACCCTTTTGAACAAGATACTTCTTAACTCGAGGGTCCAGCTTCTCTTCAACTTCAGGCTTTTGAGAATTGTAGACATCCTGAATGACCTCATAGCAGAAAACGAGGGTATCGCGGGTCTCGGCGGCAGGGTTTTGCAGAAGTCCGGCCGTAATACGCGCCATCAGGGTATCAAGCTTACGAACCATCTTGAGATCAACCTTTTGCATCAGAAGCGCACGCAGTGGCTTGACCAGTTCGATAAGTCGACTGATCGAAGCGGTTTTGGCTATAAGCTCCATCGAGTCTTGACTCTTGCTGCTCTTGATCTCCTTGGTCTGGGTGGTATAGCCCTCTGCATCCTTCTCTTGGCCGATGACGCCGAAGATATCATCCATGATGACCGTTACGACAAAGGTAAGGCAATAGTCCAAATCACCAGGAGAGCAGATGGGGATAACTGCGACCAGAATGGAGTGCATGGTGTATGAAAGCACATGGAGCTGGTAACCTCTGGTTAGAGCTCCTCGCAACTCCTTCAGGATGAAGCCAAAGTAGGATGAGCCGAGGATAACAGCAATCTTGACTAATGTGTCTCGAGCCATGTCACGAGCTTCAACAGACTTGCTGCGAAGAATGTGACTAATATCAGTCAAGACACCAGCCAGTTTCTGGTCCATTTGGTCCGAGGGCAGCAACTTCAGAAGTCTAACAATGATCACGCCGACAGGGACACGAAAGCTGACTTCCGACTCGTCTTTTTCGTGGAGATGCTTGACAAGCGTGGGCAGGAAGGTATTAGTAACCTCGATGCTCAATTTCTCTGCCGTCGGAATAGTGAGGGGGAGTCTGGTGGTGGCCGATGACGATGCATCAACCTCATCAATCTCCATTCGCTCCTGCGGCTGATTTTCAGCTGCGTCGACAAGTGCATCAGCGACCTTGCTCAAAAGTCGAATTGTTAACTTCTGTTGTTCTGGCTTGGCTTCAACATAGCCGATGTATCTTTGAAGAGTGGTGCGGTAGTGTTTCCAGTGCAGAGAGCTTGCAAGATTACCGATGGTAATAATTGCTTGAGCGCCAAGCCCATGGTCATCAACTCCATCAGCGCGACCAAAAATGAAGTGCTCAAGGAGAGGGATAAAGAACTGGGCCAGGTTCTGGCTTCCCATCTCCTTCTGCTTGTTGGCTGCTTCTAAAATATGCAGAGCCTCTAACTGTCTTGCAGTTGCAGGACTCAAGATATTAAAGAAGAAGGTTAGTTCAGCGCTGTCCTCGGTCCGATCATTCAATAATGCGCTGAGATCAGCTACAGGTTCCCATTGGGGCATTGTTGATAGGAGATGACCCATAACTCGAAGATACTCTCGTCGAGCTGTGTCGGATGGCTCCCGGGCTCCGGCGTAAAGAGCAGGTAAGATGACACCTCTCAAATGAATATCAAATCTCCCCCTCGAAATTTCAGAAGAGCATGTCGCTGCATCCATAATGAACCGCCGCAGTCCATCGGCCGAGTTGGACGAAAGAATACCGAACTCGGCATCGTCTCGAATGTGATAAGTCAAGTTATGAAGCAAAGGAAGCCACTGCTTTGGAGTCAATGGAGTCTCCCGATCGCCCGAGATTGCGCTGTAAGCGGCCAGGCGTCTATCATAATCCGGCTCATCGATTCGCCCCTCTTTGAAAGAATTGAGAGCTGCACAGAGACCAGCAACTTCCTGGAGACTGCTGTCCTTCCCAGCGATAGCCAGCATGGCCCTGGAAAGAGATTGTCTGTTTTCGCGATCTTTGAAGTAACTGAAAAGAGACGATATAGTGTCGTAAACATTGTCGAGAAGTGCTTGGTTCTCAAAAGCAGTGGAGCGAGTCACATACTCCTCGACAATGAGCAGGATTCTACCCTTGAGCTTGGGGCTGACTCTCCGTGGAGGTTGGTTCAGAAGGAAGATGGAGATCTCAATCACGGCTTGAATGTCCTCGGTATCCTGAACAATAGGAGCCATGGTCAGGATTGTCTCAACACAGGCTTCCATCAAGTCGTTACTAATCCCGGACATGTCCAGAACAGTAGAGATCTGTGATAAGATTGTCTTCGAGTTGGTGTCGAGAAGGTCTGCTTTGATAACCTCATTGAACTCGGACTCCTGTGCAGGCGCAGTAGCAAGTTTGATCAGGTTTCGGATTATAGTAAGAACATGAATTTTGACTTCATCCTTACCCTTCTCAATTGAAAGACATTCAATAACTTTGGGAAGAATGCCCTCAGGTATCTTGCTATGTGGTGCAAGGAATAGTGCAATTCTGGGGAGAACAGACCAAGTAGCGAAAAGTTGCAGCATGCCGGAAACCCCCTGTGTTGTCTCGCTGGGCAAATTTCCTAACCTTGGGGCCACAACATCCTCAAGAATGATATCCTGGTATGGTGCCCATTGGAAAGATTGGGCGTTTTGGAAAAGAGCGATCAAACACTTTAAACCAGTTGATCGAATGACCCTGAGAAGAGACTGTGTGCTGGCCTTCTCTTCCTCCTCTTCGCCCTCTGGGCCCATGTCCTGTGCGCTGAGTTGACGGCAGGCAAAAACAAGGCAGTACAAGACAGCATTGAGGAGTGTATCCAGATAGGGCGTGGCGTTGGTGCCAAGCTCGGATATGACGGAAGAAATCATATTGAGAAAACCAACTTGCTTCCTGATGGGAAGGATAGGCTCCTCGAAGATCGTCTTTGAGGCGCCAACAACCTTGACATCTTTCAGCTTACCCGTGGCAATGTCCAAAAAGCTGCCCATGTCTTCGACGCTGAGGTTCCGAAGGACTGCCAGCCGAGTGGCCTGCAAGCCATGCCTACCGCTGGCTGCACCCTTCTTGGAAATTGTACGACCGTAAAGCAATCTAAGGAGAACAGGCATCAAATCAGCCCTGTGCTCTGGCTTGATTGCGTTCTCATCTTGAAGGAAGACTGTAAGCTCATTTTTGAAACGAGCTTCATCTAGAAGGAACTCCAGGTTTTCTTGATAGGTCTTGATGGCCTCCTGTTTCCAAGCGAGAATGGCCTTGAGGGTAACCTTCTGGACCTCAACGTCACCATTCTCCATTAATTGCATGAGTGCGGTATAAACTTCTTCATGTTGGTACAAGACCCGGGGGTTGATGAACTGTGAAAAGACACTGAGCATAGCCTTGCGATCGGCGAGAGACCAAGTGGCACCCTCGGAGACATCTTGATCGTTTGCTGTATCAGGGGTTCGGTCTTCACTCGCCCAAGCCAAGAAATGTGGCACAAGGAGCCGAGATCTCCTCTCTGCAATCGAGGGAATCGCGTTAAACACTTTCAGCGCACGAGACCTAGAGTTTCCAGCGACTGTTTCCGCAGTTTGCTGCTTGTCGTCGAAATTCTGCAGCATCAACTCATCGGGGTGGTCAATAATATTCTCCACCTCGGCTGCGACTTCTTCAAGTCGACGCACGTTGGTACATTCAAAGTCGGAAACGAATGCAGGACGCGAGCCTTGGGTTTCAGGTTGTGAGGGACCCCAGCGAGGTGAGGGAATCTTCAGCCAGCGGAAAGCAACCTCACAGATTGCCTCTTCTCCGGCCTTGGTCTGTGTGATCTGCTTCATAGTCTCCACCGAATCATCCCACACAGGCGACAGCTTGACTGTCAGCATACCAAACAAGAAAGCAGGCACAGCTCGTTGCAGCCAAGAGCCCTCCTCAAGCGAAGCGTAATTCTGACCTAACTTGCGAAGATGCATGGCGATTGTTCTTGTATGCGCAAGACTTAATGGAGTCTCCTCGGTTTCTATCATAGTCTCAACAGCGTTCCAATTGTCTGGCGTCGGGCTAAGTGCTTTCAGCAAATTCAAGGACGCCAGCCTCAGATCGTGGGATGGAGAACTCAGGTTTTCAATCAATGATCTAGTCACCGGGTCCTCCTCGCTGGATGAGCTATCGCTACTGGTACTGTCTTGTCTCCGTGCAATCTCCTTACTTTGCAGAATCTCTTCGTACGCGAGATAGGCATGCAGAAAGCTCACTGACTGGGAGAAACGTGGAACTGCAGCTCGGAGGAGAGGGCTCAGGGTGATGTCGACGGAGCCGGCGGCCTTGCTCATACGAAGGTAAGCATGGAACCCTTGGCCAACGATGAAATGGACTTCGTCGGATGCCAGGGTAGATGAAGGGCGAAGGGCGAGCTTGAGTTTCCGGAGCAGGAGTTCAGCGATACGAGCATTTGTTGACGGGTGAACAGTCGTCAACTCAAGTATCTGAAGAAGAGCCGAGTATTTAGGCAAGCATCTATCCCGCCAAACTTGAGGATCTTTGTTATAAGGCCCCCTTTCAGGAAATGGCGAAATCTCTAGGCGTTCAAACTTGGAGACAATCTGATCCTGCCAGCCTTGCGGCATTCTGCAACTGTCCTTCTCGCCAGCTGATGGGAAGGCACGGTTTTCAATCATCCTTGGTAACAGGATGCAAATCATGTCCTCGTTGGGTTCCTCTGACCAGTGGTTCGCAATAAATCTAACATAGTCAGCAAATATTCAAAAGCGCCGCTCATCTTGAATGCTCACCTTTGAAAATCATTACGGAAGAGACTTCCAAACCGCTGAGCATCCAGCTCGCAGAAATAAGAGCAAAAGGGAATGAACCACTTCATGAAGGGCTCCCTGCTCAGTGATTGAGTAAGAGGAACAATATGGGGTATCAATGCATCAATAGGTGCATGGTGCCAGACAATGGCAATATTGACGATAACAAATTTCCAAACAGCACTTGCGGCGTCTTGCGGCACTTCCAGGCCAGCTTTTGTAGCCTCAGATAATAACTCGACAAAGTTCTTGATAAGTGGTGCCCAGTCCGTGAGGCGATTTCCCTTCCGAACACCAGCCATGGTGCCGTATATCCGGAAGAGAGGAACCGCTTGCCACTGGCGATCAGCGGGAGACACACGCTCCATGTTGGCTCGAATGGTCTCATGGACTCCGGTAGCGAAGTCTCCAAAAGTATCAAAAGTTGCGTGGTGGATAACACTGGTGAGGACGCCGCAGACGACATCGGTCCAAGTGGTATCTTCAGTGAGAGTTCGCTCCTCCTCGGGAATTGCATCGACGAGCGCGGCGAATACAGCCGGGCCAGTTGAGTGGATGATATTATCAGTACCCTTGATTGCCTCAGCAAACATATTCATCAATCCGTCCTTGTACAAGGTAAACTGGCGGTCATCCTTGATACTCAGAAGATCATCTCGCGCGCATTCGACCAGGCGCTTCAAGGCTATCTCGCGGTGTGAGGGGGCTGCCGCTTTCTTGACCAAGAAGCTAAGAGCTTCAGCCGCAAATCGAGCAATATGGGGAGGGTGTCGTGACTTTCCGAGAAGGGGCGCCATGACCATAAAGGTTGGCCGTAAGTCTGGTACAAGAAGTTTTGACAGGTACTTGAACAAGAAGGCGAGGGCGCCAAACGTCCACTCTATAACATCGACATCCTGGGGCTTCGCAGCAATAGCCACAATCAAATCCAAACTCCTGCCGAAATGTTTCTCAAATCGAACTCCCAGATCATGCGAGAAGGCGGTGAGAAGGTCCAATAGAGGCTCCAGAGCTTCCTTATCCTGTCCTGCTATGAAATCGGCCAACAAGTCCATTATCCTCTGTTCGAAATGGAGAAGTTGCGGGAGGCTCTCGCATAGCGGCCAGACCTTGGTCTTGAAGGCAGAAAACGGTTTCGAGACATTGAGTTCTCCCCATTTCTGGAGCCCGGTCTGGAAATAGGACGTCGTGGTGGAAAGGTCTTCGGTATCGAGGTCATGACGGCGAACCTTTCGCAATGGTTGGAGCGAGTTGAATTTGGATATTTTCGTAGTAAAAGACTCCCATCGGTGGTTCTTTTGATGGGGTGTTGTATTTTTGTTCTTCCGCGCCTTGATGATGCGCCCTGACGAGTTGGACGGCATCTTGGCGATATGACTTTGTGGAAGGACAAACTTCTCAGATTTGAAGGAAGATCCAGATCCTGGTGCAAAAAAGAGCTTCACATACCGCGAAAATGCGTCCCTCCAAAACTTTTTTGCCGGTTGATGGGCGGTAAAATCGATAAGGCGGCGCTAATGCGGGAAGGCCCACATCAACCAATCATACGCGCCTCGCATTCTCTTATCTTCCTTAAGCTCAACGCGCTTCTGTATGCACTTTCATCATAGCTTCTTCAATACATTGCCTGAGAGAGAAGTTATCGTGGTAACCTCACTATACCACAACCACAACCACAACTAAGATGGCTGCACCAAAAATGTAGGATACGATGTCAACTCACTCTTCACTTGTACGGACTAACGATTTTCATAAAGTATTGTCTTGGGCAGCCTCAATGGCCAGCTAAAACCGGCGTTCAAGAAGCTAGCAACATTACACACCAAAAACAACTTCTCCATGGCCATCCTCACTGGCGATGTCTTCGGCGCAACCCAAGACGATGAATCTGTGAATGCGCTTCTAGACGGGTCCATCGAAGTCCCTCTACCAACCTATTTCACCGTTGGAACCCGCCCACTCCCACCTCGTATTGCTGCTAAGGTTGAAGCCGAGGAGGAGATCTGCGAGAACCTACATTTCCTAGGCAAGCGCAGCATTACCAAGACATCTGATGGTGTGAGGATTGTCGCGTTGGGTGGCCAATTGGATCCAAACCTCATTGTAGGACTATCTAAGGAACAGCACCTCCCATTCCACACAGCGGATGACGCAAAGAGCCTGCGCGGCGCGAACAACGCTGATATTCTCCTGACGTCGATATGGCCAGCAGGTGTCTGGACTGGCTCTCAAGTTGCGCTCGATCCCGCAAACCAAGCGTCACTCGCCGTTTCGGACAACATTGCAGAACTATGTGCAGCGCTCAAACCGCGCTATCACTTAACAGCGTCGCCAGAAGCCTTCTTCTACGAACGAGAGGCTTTCGTTCATCCTACCGAAAAGGAAACGGACAACACTTCCGTCACTCGATTCATTTCAATGGCTTCTTTCGGCAATGACGCCAAAGCAAAGTCTTTGTACGCTTTTAGTCTCAACAAAGGAGATGCTTCAGTACCCCCCGGTGCGACAGCCTCGCCGTTCAACCCTAAGAATAAGAAGCGTGCACCCAAGGATGATTCTTATAGCCGATATGGGGGCGATGATAACAGCAGAGGCCATAGAGGCCGACGCCAGAAGCAGCACCATCGGTCGCCACCTCCGGGTCCTGATCGGTGTTACTTCTGTCTCTCAAATCCCAACCTGTCGGCCCACATGTGCTGCAGTATCGGCGACGACGCCTACATCTCCACGGCCAAAGGTCCTTTGCCAACCTCGAGCACATTTGCAGAGCAAGGTCTTACCTTTCCAGGCCACTTGATCATCATTCCACTACCACACAACCCTACAATACCGAGCATTGGTCCTGTCACTGACCCAGCAGGAGAAGCCGCAAAAACCTACAATGAAATGACACGATTTCGAGAAGCTGTCCAGGCAATGATTGCCTCCAAAACCTCACACAAGCTCGGAGTCGTGACGTGGGAAATCAGCCGAGAGCGCAATGTTCACCTTATCTGGCAACTAATGCCTCTCTCAGCCGATCTCATTCGCAAAGGCGTCGCGGAAGCCGCTTTCAAGGTCGAGGCGGAGAATCAGTCTCTTCCAGCATTCACCGCTCGGGAGCTCACACTCGAACAGCAGGCCGAGTCAGGGGGTGACTTCTTCCGTGTATGGCTCTGGGCGGACGATGGCGAGGACCGTATTAAGGGTAAAGCCCTCGTCATGCCTCTTCCCTCAGACGTGTACTTCGATCTTCAGTTTGGACGTCGCGTGCTAGCTAAGCTTCTTGGCCTTGAAAGTCGCCTGGTATGGAAGGATTGTGAACAGACCGTTGAGGAGGAGACGAAAGACGTCGAGGCTTTTCGGGCGGCGTTCAAGGAGTGGGATTTCACTCTTCAAGAGGGCGAAGAAGCTGCTGCTTGATTTCTTGGGTTTTGGCACGGGCGGCGTTCAAAAGAAACTGGGTTCTGGGTAGAATTTCTTGGTTTGAGGGGCGTTATTTTTTTTCCTATTTAGGAAAGGCAGTCTTAGGAGGATGAAATTAGAGATATAAAGGAGCTCATATGAGTCCTCTGTTGCCAGGCTGTTTATCCTGAACACCTCTATTAGATACACAGGTAGCTAGATCATAGGTCAGTCCCTACTTTGTCTATGGTTTCAGTCGGGCTATAACCCTGAGACCGATAAAGAGAATGTTTCCCTGTTTTTAATCCTCCGAATTAGACGGACCTACCTATGCCTCCGTCTTTATAAACCTCCCTCTCGCAGCCCGATAAGACAAACCTACAGCAGCAACCATTATCGCAGCCGGCTGTGGAAGACTCTTCGTCGTGGCCGACTTCAACGCTGTCTCTCCAACCTCATGATCACAGCCTGGCAAGGCTCGACTATCAGCTGTCTTTTGAGCCCTTAGAAAAGTCCCTATATTAGCCACCTGACGAGAAGATCATTCTCCCCGGTTGTCTTCAAAAGGCTTCCCTTTTACAGCTTGACCTAACGGATTAGATGGACATAGGACAGGCCTTTATCGTCCTATATAACTGGACCTATTACATATCTAGTTGACCTGTAGAACCTTGAGCAACGGGTAACCCTTATTTTATATAGAGGCTATAGACACCTTCTTTAGCTTACTACCTTCTACAGCATAACCGAAGATATAATACATATAAAGGGTATAATAAACCTATATAGAAGAAATGAGATGCAAGAGTCCTTGGGTTAATTGTAGGCTGTAATAGATGTCGTAGATTTCAGGGTAAACTATTAGACCAAGTGGTATGAGAAAAGGATGAGAGTTTTAGTACAGTACATCTACAGAGTGCATAGAAATTCAATAACATATCTTATATATTCATTAAGAGGGATGATAATAGTCAATTCATGTTCGGGCAACTGCGGTTTTGTCTGGAAAGACTCTTATTCATCCATTCGTAGATAGAAGCTTAGAACACTCAGAAAAACTCAACCTTATATACACGCTTTATGATGAAAAGCACTACGCGGTATACTCCTATTGTGGCGTCTTGGAAAGTTCTGCTGTACAATTTCCGCTATTCGGACATTTGCTGTGGAGCTCAATGGGACCTGGTATATCAACCGAGAAGCGAGCGTCTTCAAATGTCAAAACGCAGCCCTGGCTGAAGGGGCAAAACCAGGTATAAAAACGGTTACCGAGTTGACGCAAAATATCGAGAGTCAGCATCCATGCCCCAGCTGCAGTTGTGGAAACAAGGTCACGTTTCACTGATAGGTTGCTGAGTAACTGTCGTGACTACCGTACGTATATGCAGGCTTCAATCGAAGCTTGTCCAATATCATTCGTTGTGTATCCAACCCTTGCCTGTTCGCAAATACTGTCCACCACAGATGTGCTTCTATCAATTCAATACTAAGCTTCATTAACTTTGGATGCCTGCTCTACATCCATTGAGTAACGGATATTACCTAGGCCGTGTGTTTCGGCTAGATGTTGTTTGAGTATTACCTCGTGCCTGGATTATCTAAATTGGAATTATTCGATAGGCACAACGTTGTACCCCAGGATGTGCCCTTGAATGCAGGGAAACATGTATATGCTTATTCTGGTTCGTGGTGGTAGTTATTTCACGTGGCTGTTGCCGGATGGAAGCATGAAGCTCAATATCGTTGTGTTAGATTTGCCCTGTGCTCAAACAAGGCAAACAACACCCATGTGGTTTCTGCACTCGTATAACGGCTGACCACATTCATAGATATATCTCATGCTGTATGTACTGCGGGCAGCTACGCCGAGTAACTGAATATCATGCCCGTCAGTCACGTTAAAAAGCCCACATTGTACGGATATGAAAAACTCGTCTGCGCTTGGGGCTATCCAAGGCGAAGCTAACGTCTGGACCCTGAATATCTTGACCCTGAGCTACCCTGTATTTGGAACTTTCAATATGACTTCGTCAACGCTTGGATCTTTTTCAGCAGAAAAATGGATTAATCCACTGACCACTGACCACATCATGGGTCGGGAATGAGAATGGCTTCCGAATTCCCAGGAGTCGCGGCAGGGCCGGAGACGATGATTTTCGTAAACGCCTCAGAAATAAGACCTTGTCTGTACAAGTATACTCCCTTATATCCTGAGGAGTCAAGTCTCAGTCTCAGTCCAAGTTGGAAAGCTTGGACATAATTTTCATTTCCGCCTTTCCGTCAGGTCTGTGCTTTTGGAAAGGTGAGCTGCGAAACTGTTCACTCACCGTTAGACCTCGAGATGGAGACACTTAACGCAGGGGTTGGTTAAAAGAAAGACTCTGTACAACCGTCATAGTGCAAATCGTCTATGCTGAGCTGAATAATCTTGTATAAGTCTGACTGGGATTCGTTGACGAAAAAAAACAAAAGGCATGAACCAAAAGATCGAGGCTCCAAATCTTGAGCAGAGTGACATGGTGCTAGGTCTTTCAGCTTTTTACGACAGAGCTAATAGGAATTATTGTAGATTCCAATTAACTTTTGAGTATATGAATACAAATACGGCGATGTCATTGAATGTCGCGTAGTATGATAGTGATGTGTGCAAAGCTTGGATATCGGGCCAGGAACTTGGAAGTTATGGTATGCGGAACACTGACATAGCAAGACATATAATGTAATGCAATGCTCAAGTCGAAGTCTACGTCTACAGCCTCACTTCAGGAACCGGCTCGATTAACTTCCTGGTCCGGGAAATGAGTTTGTTGACTCATAGAAAGGGACTAGAAGGTGCCAAAAATGAATGTTGGTCGATGCTTGTACTAGCAACCGTAGCTCAAGCGTAGATCGCCTGAGCAACAATTCAAGGATCAAAGCTGGGGAGAGCTTGAAGACAGAATGACAAGGACAGGCCAGAGAGGGAGTATTGAAAGACGAGGAAAGTCAGAATATATTAGTCGAGGCTCTAAATAAAAAGTAAAGAAATTGTGATAAAGGGAGAAGAGGCGTCAAAATATGGCAAGCCTCCTTTTCTTATTGTGACATGTCGTTGCCGACAAAGAGAAAATAAAACAAATTAAGATATGGATCGTAGACTTGATGTTTGCGCTAGGGTCTCTTTTGGCACCTTAAAATCCCGGGAGCGTGGGTCGGTCCACTAGAAAGGAGCAGGAAAAGAAAGAAGACATAAGACATGATACATCATACATAATGCATAATACAACACGATACTGCTATGGGTGACTGTGATGAATGAATGTGTCCAAGAAGAGCATCTACGTCTATCGGGTTGATAGCGATAGCTGAACTTTGGTCAGATCGCATCAGTCTTTCAATACCTTCCTAGAATAGTCTTCCTCAACTCGAGTGCCCAGGTTGGCCTTCGGCAAGTATTGCACGATAGCCTTGTCTGAGACGGCATCAAAGGCAACAAAACGGTGCGAGATCTTCCCATGATCCGTCCCTCTTCCCGAATTGGTCTAACATATCGGACCAAGAAAGTAATCCAGGTCTCTTGGCCGTCGGCCTCGTTGACTGTTGTGGCGGTGCAGTATGTCTCAGCACTGGCAGTTGTGCCATCCGGTCCAAGTTCGATCAAAGACTAGCCGATTTGGTGATGCACAGCACGTGTCGGATCAGAAGCAGTCATTGAATCAATCGTAAAGTCCTTCGCAGGCCCATTAACTTATAAAAGAGCCATGATTGTCGATAGCATCTGGGTGATAAACAGATTGGACCAGATGGCGGATCTTGCGATCTGCGCCACGAACAAATTTGTAGATTACAGAGCGAATCTCATCCTTATCAACGATAGATTGGAGAGATTGGCTAAGTTTAGCGTCCGCCAATGGTGAGGCCATTTCGAAGCTAGGAACGATTCAAAGCTGAGGAGCAAGTATGGTTGTCCAGAATGTTAGCAAGATATCTGGAAATCTACAAAGTGGTAGGGACGGGAGTTTCGGATATGCACCTCATCTATGCTATCTCCCCGTTACGAAGCGAAAGAAAGCTAGGTAGAGGTAGCAAAAAGATGCACGTGACGGCGTGTCAGACCCATAGAAAAAGAAGAAAAAAGAAGACGCGACACGCTTCCTATTTGTTTACTTTGGAAAGCGGGTGCCAATTATCACCCTTCATTACCCCACGACGCTGGAACTGGGAACATGGTAATAATTGCAACTGCGCCGTAGCGAACACTCACGACTCTCTGTGCCCATGTCAATTCTCTAACAGAATTCTGCACGCACCATCACACCATCACATTAGTGAAGGGAACTTATCGTCGCGATTACCCCTCATTCGACGGTCAGGAGACGCTTTCGCGTTGAAGTCTGGTAAGGCTCAGGGATGGTGAGCGTCTGGTAGCGTCGGGAGGGCTTTGAGGAGGGGTGACGTGGTGGAGTCTAAACCGTGAGTCCATCCCACATTAGGAGGTGCTAATGGATCCTCAGACGAGCTGGAGAGCTGACGAGCAGCGGACTAACCGACTGATGCGAAGCGATTGGGTCGCTGAGGGCTACTCTTGCAAATTATGGGGGTTTGGCTGCAGCTCACCACAACGTGGAACCCGGCTTCTGCAGTGTCATTCGTCTCTGGGGAGATGTCAATCAAGTAAACAATAAAAGCTAAGGTGAGATGATACTATGAGTGTATCCGTATAGCTACTAGCCTACGCCGTCGCATCTCGGCCTTCGATAGCTGGTAAGTGGCAGCTAGAGTTGAACTATTGAGTGAGCCCAAAGTTCGTGTAGCCGCTGCTCTTGGCTCTTCTGAGTCTGCTTACCCACGGGCCGCAATGCAAGGGATTGCAAGTTCTTCGATAGCCATCTTCATTGGGCATGCGCAATGGCCTACGATGAGGCTCGGCTTAGAGAAGCGGCAGTGTGTGCTTACCGTGGTTTGGGCCTACCCGTTTTGCGCAGTTGATTATTCTGACCACTCTCCGTATAGCGACTCAACTCCAGTGCGATGACGATGTTTTAATAAGAGAAAGACGGTCACGGCCAAGAATGACGTCGAATCTTGAGACGGTGCCAGGAGGGACGATCGGGAATTAAGGTCGTGGATCGACGATAAAGATACTGTGCAGCGCGCACTTGGGCCATGTCCTCCTGGTCGGGTCGTCCAAGTTCAACTTTCAAGAACTCTGGGCACTTACGGATACAGGGAGTTTTGACAGGCATTGGCATCTGGGTGCAAACGGCCCGTCAATCTGTCAAAGGTCGACCGACTCGACCCGATACTGCGACAGAGGTTGATGTAGGTCTGCTCGAATTCGTTATAGCATGAAAGGATAAACCTGGTTTTCAGCTGTGTTATTGTTCGCTTTAGCCATTGATAATCCTCGAGAGGCTTTTAGACGCCACTAAACAGGAATATCCCCCGCCCATGAAGCCGAGCGATAACTTGATTGAGACAGTCTTGTCGGAACTGAAATCGAGATTGGCGATCTTGAATTGATTAAGAAACCTGCCACAACTCGTTTTGGTACTGCTCAAGGCAGATCGAGGCTGATGAGGATGGCTGAAGAATAGCCCAGCCAGGCAGTGTCTCGTCATCGCATGGATGTCACTAAAAACACGCCATCTATTTTGGCTCGACAGCGACACCATTGAACCTTCGTAAGAGTCTAAAAAATCTTCAAGTGTGGTACCCTCGGAGAACAAGACCCAATAGGCCCGCGCTGTCGGGAAGGCTTCGACCAAGCCAGAGGGGGATTATTCTGCATTGACCGCCGAGTTTTGAATCTTGGTGAGGTTCAGGGAACAGAGGCAAAAATATAGCGATTGACATAACTCCACCAAACATGATGGAGATTCGTAACGGTTACTGTACTTCTGGTGGAAACTGACCGGAAAGAATGGAGTCTCCATCCTTAGGTGGTTTGATATATGGAAGCTAAGAAACGAGCAAGCATAGGCCATGTAAAAAGAGACCAATGGGTCGAGCCTGTTACTATGAAACTTGAAGATTCGTGTATAACCCAGGCTGAAGCTGTGTTTCTGATTCTGATATCAACTGATGATATTGTGTCGATACAACATTGACCAGGGCCATTGCTGAATTCTCGATGATGAGCCGCTGGATATCGTGTCGCCCTCAGTCACAAGGTCGGAGCCGCGCACTCAAAGAGCTGCATCTTCCAGGTACGAACAATGCAATGCAATGCAATGCAATGTAACCAAAGAACTGGATGGTGTGGGTTGGATGCAGACAGCTTGATGCCAAAAGCGGTTCGAAGTAAACAATTGGCGCTTTTTTTCTTCTCTTTGGTCGCGTCAAGACGCGGTCTCAAGATGTCAACATTCATTTTCCATTGGAAGGTATGAGATTATTCGTGCAAAATCAAAGACCATGCGTCGGACTTGTCCATCTGTTGGAATTGTTCGGGAGGTTTTCAAAAATAGCTTCAAGAAATCAGTTGATGCTGCTGGGCTTTGCCATTAACTCCCAGCTTTCCCCTCACATCATTCTTTCATGGCGACAGGGAAGGACCCTGGTAAACCTTGTGAAGAACAGGGAGGGTTGCTGCAGTGTCAGCGATAGCATCAGCTTGGCAGCGGAGGCTGTGCTTGGTGAGTGGAAAGGTGACGTCCATGAGCTAACGACAATAGTGATGGTTTAACTGAGAGCTTTGTTTCGAGAGGAGGGGGCCAGCGGCTACCGGCAATCAATATTCTACCTCTTTAGCAATCAGAAGCTAAAATTTCAGCCTTTCCTTTGAGTCGATTGAGCAATCATGGCGCATGCATGGCTGAATATCGTACCGGTTAAAGTCAATTCTTATTGTCTACAAGATCGACATATCTTTAGTGAGGGGAAGTCTTAGCACACCAACAGGGACGACAAAGAAATCAGACAAAGAAACCGTCTCAATGGACTCGAGCGTCTCGAAGAAACAAAGATCCATCCATGATCGTCCCGCTGGGGCCACAGGTTTCGGACCTTTGAATGCCGAGGACAAGACGCAGAGATGGATCGCATCTACGAGCACTCATACAGAACCACAGGGCTGTAAACTGAACAAGGGTGTGAAGCGAAGGAGCCACGATCAGCAAACAGGTTCGTTCGTCATATGGCGCTCCAGCCTTGCCATTGGATGACTTGGTGTTGGAAGTGAGCAGTCTGACTTTAGGTGTAAGAGGATTTCTGACCTTGGCGTCGGAGACCCCGCGCAAATAACACCTGCTAAGGTGCTGTCGCCATCGATAGCGCTGAATACAACCTCGAGATAACCTGTTTCTAGCTGTGTTGGTTCCCATCTCAGAAGAGAGCAATGCAAGTTGCTCGGGGACTATTGTTGGAGAATGTTGCCTATCAGCTGATGTCCACACAAAATGGTACTCAGCACTCAGAGCCCGGGAACGAAACGCCTCCCGAAGGAATTCAAGGGTCTGGTCCCTTGGCCAGCCTTTCGAAATCTATACGAGTATTGAGTCTTCAGAATGTTTCACATGATAGCTGTCGCCCAACTGTCTGCATTCCTCGCGCTGTCGTGCACACGTGGGTGACCAACATTGAGTAAAGTCAAATACCTGCGATGGAAAGTCTGGAAGCCGCTTTCATCCTGCAGAAGCTGTGCATATTTCGGAAAAGGCACTACGATCATCTTTGAATGGTATCAAGTCCGATAGGTATGTACTTCGTATCTGCAGCAAAATTGCGGACAGACTTGGACTGATCTGCAAACCGAATTTAAATCTGGGATGCTTTGCAACATCACAATGCTCATGCTGTACCGACCCTATTCGCAAGCTACACTACGAGGCATTGGATATCTGACTTGATCAGCAATGGGAAGTTCGGGTACCTCTGGTTCCTACTGCAAGTCAGTCTCGTATGTACATGCAATACGTAGGATGTATGTAAGTCGGGGACACGAAAGGCTGAGCTGTAATTGCAAGCATGAACTGCCCTTTTTGGACTCTTCTCTGTTCACCCCCGCCTCGCTTGTTCATCCATGGAGTTGCCACTGTAGCTTGTCTCCAACTTCACTATCTGGACACTAGCATCGGGCTAGACAAGGGTTGGATCTTGCTTCTGACCCAACAACGCTGCGTTAATTGATCGTAACCTTGCACAACTCGCAATGCCTTGCATTCACTCAGGAACCATCATGTCACGTAATTCTCAACCCAGTCCAGCCGAGTCAATTGTCGCGATTCATCTCAAACTGAGAATGCGGATATGTCTCTCGGAGGATTCCATACTATAATTGCACTGGGCCCCGATGGCTTGAATTTGCCCTTTTCAACAAATAGAGAACAACATCAGGCTGAATAAGGAATCGCTTTGAGTCTGCTGAATCGCCAATTCACCACTGTCATTCGTCGTGCTCGCTGTGGAACCGCCGTGTTTCTGAACAAGGGCCCTAGTCGGAGTGTGACTGTCTCACAAGAAGAAAAGGACCCTGGATTTTCACAGAGACAGATGGCTCCATCCTCTTTCAATTTCCACGGAGCCGCTTTGATTGACTCTTGCCTTGAACCTGAGCGTAGCCACTGGCCTATGTCAGCGGAGTGTTCTCTACAAGGACATGCTCCTCAGCAAAGACGTTCGAGGCCTCGAGAGGCGTCATTCTCAAGAGCGTTCAACGGGCGCCGGCGGCTTCATAGTTGAGGAACCCAGTACAGGGACCAACCCCCAGTTGACGACAGGGGGCCCAGGCAACCGAGAGACGCCGAGGCTGCTATGTAAGTTCCTGGGGCACGACGATGAACGCATTGAGCATAGGGATAAGTGAACACACAGTAGCTTCCCATTTAGCATAAGCATAGACCAGGCATTGAAACAACAGCGCACACGAGGCAAGCGGACAGGGCTGTAAAGGTGACAAGGACGGATATCTAGATGTCCAGTGCAGAGTCGAGGTCGACCAGGGGTCGAAGAACAGCTCTGTTACAGTCAAGGCAGTTTTCCAAAACAACAAGAACCGGTTTTGGCGGTTGGACGTAACTTGGACCAAGATCCCAGTGGGCTGTTAACGTCATGCTTCAGGGCACTCAAGGCATGCACATCTAAGCTGGAGCTCCAATGCTAGATCCCCGGAATAAAGACCAGCAGCACGGTTGTCAATTGTGCGAGTTTCGACATGGGAAATGCCTGCCCCAGGTGCCAAAAGCTGTGTGCTATTCCTAGCACAGAATAAAGACCGGGCACCAAAGAAAGGGAGGCGACATTTTGACATTTGAATTGGAGCAACAGAATGGAGACGTTGGGGCCTTTTACTTTTTTTTCATCCGAGACACAGACTTAATAGTGTGATTACAAAGATGCTGGGTTGAACGTTTGGTTACGAAATATGGAAATTATTACGGACGTGACAGCGGTGTTGCCCAAGGGAGGGAGATTCACCTACGCAGGGAGAGATAGCTCACGGTGAGAATGAAGTCGTATCCATAGCCGTGACTGTCGACTCACAAATCACTCTATTCTTCTGACTCGTTTCTACGTTCCGACCTGACACATCTTACACATCCATATTAAACCTCTACCGCCAGTGTCACTCTTGTTGTCGCTGTCTCAACCGAGTCGCGGAGGCACGTCGTAGTTCCGAGATCCTGGTGGCCAACGAGCATCGAGATTCTCAGACAAGAGGCGTACACGGTTCCTTTGTCTGAGTTATATCGGGCTCTTCACGCCACTGGAGCCGCTGTTTCTGGCGGAGCGACAATCCGTCAGGGAACCAACAAAGAGCTGACGTGAACTTGATTTATTATTGTCTAAACTCGAGGTTGTTCATCCAATCCCGAAGCGACGGTGGTTTTTGGCACAAGACTAGGACATTAGAAGCTGCAACAAGCCACAGCAATACAGACTCGATTGATCACAGTCAAGTGCTCAGTCTTTCATCATGAGGCTTGAAAAAGGCTCCGGATTGAGAAGTGGTGTTTCTGGGTCGTGATTGGTGTGAAGACCAGCTTTGGCTCAGAGAAGCAAGAAAACGGACACCTCACGTTAGAAAAACATTGCGTTTGACTGTATATCGTAGTTCAATTAATTTAGCAATAGGCATTTTGTTACGGAAACAGAGAAGTATACTATTATGTACCTCCACTTTAGTATCATTGAACCCTTTAAGGTAGTGGCTTAATATTGTGGATTGTTTTGGAGGGTGATCTCTTTGAGACTGTCCATCAAATCAATATGGCTTCAACAAAGTCTCAGCCGCAGGGCGAGTTTCTTTGTTCAACGTTTATGCAGGCAACGGTATCCATGCTTTTGGAATATTTGATTCTCCTTTTCTTGTCGCCATTCTCGTGATAACTCATCTCCTGTTTGTCTTCCTCATTCAGGTTACTGGGTCGACGCATGGTCATGGATCCAGCTGTTGAATTAACATATCCAGCATCGCGGGTCGGGAGGACGCATGGGTGCCAGTATACTTTATTACACATGTCGATGCCCTCACCGCTTCTTAAGCTAGGGCGATGATGTAACCCAGGGTTGGTCGGTGCATGGCTGATGGTATAGAGAAACGCATTGAGCAATTGTGTAAGATATCCATCGATTGGATGTGTTGTGTGCGTCAAGGCTGACCAGGGGAATGGATGGGTGTCGAAAATAAACGGTCGATCACTCACGCAATGGGATCAAGTTTGTCGATATATCTGTGCTAAATCGAGATGAACAAAGACGATGAGATGGCCTACCAATAGCCAAGAGTTGAATCTCTTGCGACATGAACTTGAGACAATACTAGCAACTAGATGGCGTTTATCGCTGTCATGGAAGTTTGTCGAGTATTCATCGACAACTGTCTAAGTTAATTTATCATGACTCTATGGGTGGTATTCTTTATGCGAACTGGAACTGCCCTGGTTTATGTCTGTGCAATGGACGGGATCCATAATGATAAATGGAAGCTCTAGAAGCCGGGAATGCACATGACAGAGACCAAAGACATAAAACGTCAATCAGGATGCCTTGCCTTACCCAAGACGCTATCAAAAGGTTATTCCAGGAAAGTAAACAAGATTATCTCGTCTGCCAATCTAGCAAAGTCTGGCAGAACCAAGTTTGATGCAAAACATCCAAATCCAACTGCATATCATCCAATTCAAGGCACAGCTTCACAAACATAGCATAGCTCTGCCCTGTCCTGTCCTGTCCTGTCCTGCCCTCCACTGCCTTAGCCAAGGACAAGCTCCCGCACGGTAGCTTAACTGAGGTGCTGCTCGAACTTACCATACTACGTAAAGTGCCTATAATGCCCTGGTCTTGTTCTGTTAAGCGCCTGACGAATCCAGGACAAGGATAGCCCCAAAGGTCCCAAAGTGACATCCCCACCTCCGCTGAGCAACCGCGCGCCGTCCTCCGGGGCGACGTCCATTCAGCATCGATAGATACCTGGCAAGTGGGCAGCAGACCGGCTGGGGGAGGGACTGGCGAGAGATGTGATTTGCTTCAGCAGTGCAGGCCTTTGCTGCAGGACGTAGGTAAAACGACTTACGGGAGGAGCTCTGTTGTGCTGCCCGGTACCTTGTGCCTTGCCTTGAGGCCCTGAAGGTGCGTGCAAGTAAGATGTGAAAGTGAGTGAGGTGTCCACCCAAGGCACGGCATCTATCCAATGTGGGATCTTGGTAGACTTGGCTCGACACGCCCCTTTCACACCCTCACACCTCCCGTCTCCCTTCACTGCACTGGGCGTGCAGCTTTCGCCCACTAAACTCCACTGTAAGTCGGTGCTCCCCAGCGACCCCAAGGCCCCCAGCACGCTCCCAAATCACCCCTAACAACCTTGGTGGGAATCGCCTGGGAAAAAACTCCAACCAGACAAGCCTTTGCCTGGACTGGGCTTGGTTGAATCCATTCAAAAGGCTTCAGCTCCCGCACTCACATCTTCACTTTGCTCCCCTTTCCCACCCATCCCGTCCGACAGTCTCTCCAAAAAGGCAAACACGGTTACGGCTAGCAATCTTTATTATATCCAACTTAGACAGCCGCTCGTTCTTCCAATCGATTGGACACCCATATCAGTCCTTCTTCGATCCAGCCAACAAGCAGCACTAACTAGCCTGAACTCGAAGCCCACCCTCGGATATCGAACAGGTTCTCACCAGTGGTCGACATAAAGAAGAGAATAAGGGGAAAGCATTGAAAGACAGGAAAACCCGGCGCAAATTCAATTCTCGTTCTTGGAAGAAAGGCTTTCTGTCTCGTCTCGGTGTGCTAGTTTTAGCATTACGGTACTCAGTAACCTTATCTTTTCCTTTGGTACTAGCATCCAATTGCCTGTACTGTACTGTGCGTATTTGAGACCTGTGCGATTTGGTCCTCTGCCATCCGCCCAGCAACGCCCACCCCTGGTCAATTTGGCACTTGGTCTGGATCAGCTTAACCATCTCGATCCCTCTCGAGATAGACTAAGACCTCGACGTCTTTTCGACTCAACTTGACTCTTTGCCTCATAATCGTAACGGCGACGACTCTCCCTGTCGTCGGACGTATTCACGATTACGTCTCTATCGAGTCTTGTTCGCCCCTCCTTCAAATGTCATTCGAACGAGTATAACGACCGCCGTCACACGCTATCGTCGAAACCCCGCCACGAGCTAATCTCCCATCATCCATCTAATACTTGGTTCGCCCACGAGCCGGTTTTAATACAATTCAATCTGTGCAGAACTTGGCTTCAAGGCATTTGCCCAGACGCTCGTTCGATACCATTACAGAGGTGTTACTGCAGCATTGATTTACTGCAGAACTACCTCTTCAATACTCCTTCGCCGTGTCTTCGATATCGAGTAGCTCTTAGTAGCTGACGTGCTTCGACAGAACTCGATTAAACCCGGGTTCCCTCGAATCGTCCCGCTGCTTCATTACCATCATTCACAATGGAAGCCTCTTCACCTCTGGCGGCATTACATCGCCCGTCAATGCTCCCTAGTTGGGGTAGTCGAGATGTCTTTCGCGGGCATCCTCATTACTCTACATCATCTGTCACATCGGCAAGCATGAGCCTGCGCGAGCAGATGCACAAGCATTCTGGAGACTATTTCAACGTCAAGGACGTACGAGGCTCCTCGCCCGCTGCGAGTTTGGCTGCTGATCTTTCCCAGAACTTCCGACTTGACAGCGATTCGAGGTCGGTTCTGGCGCCTGGTAATCGTTTTACAGTGTCTTGGCTAACATACTTCCAGTCCTCAGTTCCCCACTCCCAGAAGAGCTCTCTTCACGGCTGGCATGATGGGCAGCTTGGAAGGTCGAGGTGAGCAGGACCAACAAGGTCTAGAACAAAGAACGTCGTGGCTAATTGGCATGTTCCTATAGATTCAGTCACAACTCCCCCATTACCATCCTCGTCGCCTGCCCCACTGGCCGAGCTCAAGGAGTTAATGGAGGTATCACCTCTGCCTCACAAGACACCTTTTTTCACCCAGTTCGAGATAACTTCTCCAACTCCGGGGTCTACACCAGCCGCTGACGATGAAATGATTCTTGATTCCCCGGCTCCTATCTCTCGACAGTCTTCCTTGGAACCTCCCAAGCCCATCATGGCTGAGTCAGTCTCATATTCCCACATTCCTCCTGGAACCCCAACTGACGTCTTTTAGAAACCGTAGGATAGCTGTCCCACGAAGACCATCCCTAACCCGGATGAAGGGATTCAGTACCACGGCCGTACCAAGTCGCCAGGCTGACACGGAGCTGCCTCCGTTCCGCTTCGGTGCTGGCTCTCGCCTGAACCATACCAGCTCCAACCTGTCTCTCAGCGAATGTTTCGAGTCGACATCACCACCTCAGGAGCGCAGGCCCGCGTCTGCCAACAGTCCATGCCCTGGTCTCTCTATCGGCCGCGCTAGACCCCAATTCCTCAACTTCAATGCATGCTCTCGCAGCAATGGCTCTCCTTCCATGAACTCACATTCCCGGCGACAGTCCAATCCCTTTCTCAGAAATCGGAAGCAGTTCCGTCGGTCATTAAGCATGTTCGAGCATCCCGCTGACATAATGAAGAGCAATTCAGAGGGAGAGGAGACCACCTCTTCCGCGCTTCAATCGGTTATGGACGTGGAGGAGGCTCAAGAGCCCATTCTCCCCCATTTCCTTTTGGAAGACCCCACCGATACCATTCCTCGCATCACTCGAGAGACACTCGTCGACGTCTTGGATGGCAAGTACAGCTCCCACTTCGACCAGAAGATCGTGATCGACTGCCGATTTGAGTATGAATATGAGGGTGGCCACATTGACGGTGCTGTCAACTACAATGATAAGGACCTGCTCACAAATCAGCTCTTCCAGACTCCTATGGATGGACGGACGCTTCTCATCTTCCACTGCGAGTATTCAGCCCACCGTGCCCCCCTGATGGCTCGTCATGTTCGATCTGAGGACCGCACCGTGAATGCTGAATTCTACCCCAAACTTACATACCCCGAAGTCTACATTCTAGACGGTGGGTATTCGGGCTTCTTCACCGAACACCGGGGTCGTTGCTATCCTCAAGAATACGTTGAGATGTCGGACGAGGCTCACCAGCGCACTTGCGAACGCGAAATGGGCCGATTGAAATCTCGTAAAGGTCTCAGCCGTGCCGCGACTTTTGCTTTCGGCCAACGTGAGCCTTGTGTGGACGAGTCACCAACTGCTCCCAGCAGACCTCAGTCACGAACTCTTCATGCACCAATCTCCCTCCTTGGTGCCTCCCCCATCATTGGCGATCGATCACATGCTCGCCGTATGGCCTCTTATTAGACGTTTTATGATCTTTACGACTTGGTCTGTTTTGCACGTGGTAGAGTTCGGCTCCATCGGTGCTGGTTTCACCTTGTCTGCTCCTTCAGGTCTATGGTCATTCCCTCTCTATCGACTCCTCCCAACAATGTTGTCAAGGGGATTCTTCATACTACCCCATCCGCTTTGATGAATCCAGCGGCCGATCCGACCGCAGCGCTGTAATTTGATGTGCTCCGACAACTTGTCCTTTCAACTAATCTTCACTACGATTAATCATTCTCATGCTCATAGCACCACCACGACCGCAACGACTTCTTCGCTTTTAGATCACTGACACGAGTTCTCACTCACCGACTGTTAATTTCCTTTTTCTACGTTTTACGCATCAGCAGACAGACCCATTCATGGTTTTCAACTTTTCACGCTTTACATGGTCCAACGATGGAACCCCATTCACCAAGGAGCCAGCATTACTCCTATTCTGCATTAGGGCGCGCATTATTCTTTTCTTTTCTCTCAACTGCATCTGCTTTGGCGATTTCCGGACTTGCATTTTTGGCTTCTAAAACATGTCTCGGGAGCAAGCTTTCCCTGACGACTGTGGCGCTGTTCGCAATAGACATTTCGATACCAGATGTCTCGGCCTCTCAGTGGCTTCACCCTGGGGGACACAGAATTACCCCTTTTTACCGAATCCATACCTTGGCCAGGCACAGCATGACTCGCATCTGTTACTCGGTACCCTATTCGACAGTCTTTTTGATACCAGTATCCTAGAATCATGGATACCTACCTATAACATCCCACCTGCGCATATTGTCGCACCTATACCCCCTGACCTTACAAAACGGGAATGGTTCACCTCTTTTCTTTGTTCTTCACTACATATTCAAACAAACCCCTCCCACAAGAGAGAAATGCTGGGAAGACGGGAACTACATATCACCCTCAGGCCTGGAATGTATTTATATCTTGTCCGTAATAGGCACAGGCCGCAATGTCGCAGTACCATGAAAGACTGGTACTGCGGTTCTTTCTGTAAATCTAGCTGGCGGAGCAGCGTGGAAGATGCACATGGCTAGCGAAAAGTGGCTTTACTAGTTGTTCATCACTTGACATGAGGAGTACCCTAGCTAGATACCTGAAAATGAGGGATAAAACAGTTAAAAAGTTAACATGCTGCTTCCTGACGTGATCAAGTCTTGTTGCGATGTCGCGAGAGGGGATTGATTATTATTCAATGCTGGTTCATCTCGCTGTAAGGGATTTTGTTCTCAAGGCTATCATCCCTCTTAATCAAGGTCTGAAGTCTGGCCTGGCAAGACTCTTCTTGTTTATTTTTATCTGCGCGGTCTTGTCATGGGGTTTGTTACGTTCCCGACTGGGCAACTATTGTGCAACTTGAAGCGGTCAAAATCGCAATGGATTGGATTGGGGGCCAAGTCGACGAACTGCATGACTGAGGCCAAGCAATCAAGTCCCGAACCAAGCTTGAGACTGTGTAATGTCATATTAAAAGGTGTCAGAGCCCAAAAGCTTGTTTGGTTGCTGTGTAAGTTGTGGATTGAATGCCTGGCAGTACATTCCCAAACTAACAATGAAAGTTTCAGCTCTTATGATAAGAGACTCATAGGGTCGTAATGGGACTGTAGCCTCATTGTCAGACTTCGGTTCTCTTCGTTTATAAATGATACTTAGAGGTTGATATATGACCATATTCTAAGGTTTAAGTATGGATACACGTGACGTTTGATTAACGTGATGATCCCGATTTTCTCGTGCATCGTGAAAAAGCCAACTACCTGTATAGATTACTGTATCGACATGCGATAGATATGACATGACTAAATTCCTCAAGTACGTTCACCATTCATCGGCCCCGACGGAAAGGCCTCAGTTAGTATCATATCAATAACGAACGATAAAGTCGAGAATGAACGGGTCAAATGCTCAAGGAGCGTGCCTACCCGTGACCATTAGATGCGTGGTAGTGGCACCCATGACATTTCCCGGTCGCTAAACCGGAATTGAGCTCCCCAACCTCAGCTCTTCCATCTTCACGCAAGAACGAGACTGAATTGCATCTTCGTGAAACTCGGGACTATAACCGCTCGCCAAATTGCCTGCGTCTCTATATACACAACGCTCAGAGAATCTCAAACAATTGCCTGCGTGATAGTTGCTCGCACTCTCTCAGGAGCGAATACGCTTACCATGTTCCAGGTTAGTAGCCGAAGTTGAGGTTAATATATTAGTCTTGGATACTGAGAATGTATTTTTAACATAGCCTCACCCTGGTGATCAATTCCACCTCCGACTTCACAGAGCACGTTCAGTTGTATTGACGACACAAGAGTAAGTTCAGTACCACTGAGACGGCATTCGCCTTGGAGACACCAACATAGATTCCTTGTCATATGAGGACCAAGAGATGTTATTGCCTGCGCCTGGAACACCGAGATAAAAACGATGCACCTTACTGACATTGACATGTACAGGCTCGTTGAGGTCAGAGCAGCTCAGCGTACCTTTGAGGGTGCTTATGTCCGCACAGCTCTCGGCCAGTTCTCATTCGCCCTTATCATCCTCAAAGTATTCACCGAAGAGTTCTATGCCATCGGTGCCCTTTTTGCCGTGTATGGGGTCGCAGTAATGATAGTAGCCATATACCGCCGATACGAAGGCCAGAACCAGTTCTTTACTTCTGAATCCCGAGATGGGTCACTGAAGCGGAAATTCAGGACGAGCGGGAATAGTGTATTGCTGTTGACAATGCTGAGCCTGAGTGCGTATATAACTTTAATGGTTTTGACGTGGCGTCTAGTTTCATAGTCACTTTGCACTGTCTAGGTTATCAGGAAACACCAGTTCTCATGCTACACAGCACCTGGATATCTCCAAGATATCATCGAATCCCTTCAGAAAAGTAACACCTTGCACATTTGAAGTAGATAATATTCTCCCCTTCTGTGTTGTGTGTACTACTTGCGGCTTATTTCTCTCCATTGTACTTAGGTCCTCGCCTTTCAGATGGAAGATAAAGAGATAGTAGCTCTGAAGGAGCCCGAGAATATATAATAACAGACCTCACCCCAACTGTTTCCGCAGATATAATAACTTGAAATTTTTCGAAATCTTTTTACCACTGAGCATGACACTTATCAATACAAATTTAGTAGATCTAAAGTGCAGACATCAAGTTTTATGTAAATCACATCAATATCCCAGTAAGATAGAACACGACGGCATATTAAAATGAACACTTTATCTTATACATACTCTTAGTCAGAACGAATAATTACCTTCATCCCATAAATACTCCCAATAACTATGCTGATAATCACATGATTCTTCTACAGGGAATGGTCAATCACCTATAGCCGTGCGTTTGGCCAGTGTAACACGAGGATTCGCTTGGTTCATCTCAGCTCTTGCTCTCCTGGTTTTCTGGACTGATGATGCTAATTGTTCGAATCATACGGATAAGGACTTGTCTATTGAGCGGGTTATATCATGTGCGCTTTGTCTCGCCTCGTTATCTTCAGGGCCGCATAAACGAAGATGAGAAAGCTACTTAGAATGGATAGGGAGACAGCCGCCGCCTATGAGCCACGAACAATACATGAGGCTCTATCTTAATTTCTGATCCTTTAACCTTGTTCTATTTGTATGGTAGCCGAGGCATTCAGAAAATGTTCCCTATTAGTAATAGGATATGGCGGAAGCTTGATACTACGAAAGCGCAACTTCAAGAACCGCACGTCAAGATAGGATGTATATTTCACAGCTATGCATTACAAAAAGTACTCATCCATGCGGCCATTTCTCTATTGCCCTTGGATATAGACAAACGTGAAGCTATATATAGTTGTCGGAACATAGCCAAGACTGTTGATTCGACGTTCAGAACGACGGGCAGATGGGTTGATGCCGCTATCAGAATCCATAAAAGCTGCGAGAGTTTGAAAAACACAAATGTTTTCGTCCTAAAAAGAAGCATTCAAAGCGAGGCTCGTTTAGTCTACGAGGTTGCTTTGGCGAATAATACAAGTATGGATTACTGGATTATAAGGTAAAGTGAGTCCCCAAAGGTTACAGGCCGTTCGTCAGCTCACAGTGACGCAACAGATTAATACCAAAATAGGATGTATATATCATTATAGGTCTTACTCAGATCACTTGACCGACTGAGCAAGTCATCAACGCCGCCTCCCTAAGCCATTCTCGTCCTATTACAACCCCAAGATATATTCTGTGCTGTAGACCATTATCGTTGGGTTTGATATGTATTCATGGCCGCCTTATTTATGACCTGTTGACCAGTGGTTCCCTGAAGTTGCTGATCTTGTACCCTCCTTTCGTGAGACCAATCATCCCCGTAAATCTCTGGATTCTTCACATATGTGTATCCAGGATATTCCTGTGTTTGGTTCCATGCTGGGTAGTTGGTCGCAGGCACCGCGTTTGGTGGGAACGGAACCGCTGTGTTCATGCTGGAGCTATCAAATCCAGGGACCATACCGCTCATAGAAGTCGTATAGGCATCGGACAGGGCAGATGGCCTTCGCTCGAATTGTCGACCTGGGGCCATTAAAGAGTACTGAGAAGGATGGTTGCTGGACAGAGGCTCTCCTCCGTATGACATGGACCGTGTTGGTGGTGCAAACTGACCCCAAGCCATGTCCATGTCACCCTGGGGTACTGGCTCCGAGCTCACGGGGGGCCATCCAGATGGGGAGTGGTTCACCGAGGTAAATGGAGAGAATTGCGCACTCATCGGAGATCCTGTGGCATATGTATGCCATGGAGTACTCAAATTCGAGGACGAAGTTGGGCTTTGCTCGGGTGCTGTAATTATCCAGCCAGCAGGATGTTGGTTTCCCGCTTCCGGAGGGGTCAAACTTGTAGGTGAAGTCCCTGAAGCTGCAACTATGAATTAGCTTAGCATTATAACGCATTGATGATCATCTATGAACCTTTTGTTTGAGGTGGAAACCCTCTGACTCCTTCAGCTTCTGTAATTTTGGGAACGGCAATCGGCACAGGTCTCTTTGACGATGGCACAAACGGTGGCTTTGTCTTCTTCGGCTGCTCAACTGGATTGCTGATCGGAGTTGCCGGAGACGAGGTTGCCGAGCTTCCTTTTGGACCTGTAGAAGATTTCGATGTTTGCTTGCTTCGTGAATCGTCAATCGATGCCTGGTCTACAGGGAAGAAACTGCAATCTTTCTTCAAACGAATACAGTTGATACAGCGTCCTTGTGTATCATTAGGTGACGTGATGCATCTGATCTTTCGGCGCCGGCAGTGACCTTGTGAAAACAAGTTAAGATGAGCACACTCATGTATTGGCAGACCTAGACCTACCACAAGCCACCGAAGTACGATGGTAACCCAGCTTGTTTCTTTTCTTCTCGCCCAAGTTCCCGTTTTGCTGTTGCTCTTCTGCCTCGGAAGCCAGTAAGGGAGCATTGTTCGGTACTGGGTAGGAACCCTTCATATCCAGGCCATGATCTTGGCCTATTGATGGGGCATGAGGGTCGACCATCGTCATGGAAGAGAGTTGTTGAGAAGGAAGCGTGTAGGAAGGCATGAAGCATTGGGGTGGCATACCCATCTCATTGTCGACAGGGGAGAGTGGTGGATAGTGGTAAGACATAACGCCAATCATGGGAAGCTCGGACGATGTACTCTCCCACGAATTTTCAGCTCCAAACGAATAGAGTTTCGAGCAGTCCTGCGACGATATCGCGATGGCCATGGACAGTGTGCAGTGATTGTGGTTGTGATGTTGTTTGTCGGCAATGAGTTTAACTGGGCACTCTTTCAGCATTCATCGAAAGGACAAGACGAATTCGACTGCTTGGGAAGAATGAACAGTCGGATCGAATTGAGTTGAGTCGAGAGCTTGTGCAAGCTGTGACTGGAGCTTTAACTTTGCGGAGGTGGTAGTCTATGTCGGGGGACGACACACTTGGATAGAAGTACCAATACCTTACAGCATTGGTACACAAAACGAAGACGTATAGTAGAGAACGTCCCTGAAGACGTTGCTGAAGAGCTTGTGTCGCAATTGTGATATGGTTTTTCAACCGGAACGATGTTTACATTGACCAGCAGAGGGCCTTCTGGCTCTGGCACAAAGAGAGAGCAACGAAGAAGAAACTCCCAGCCTGGCAGCAGGTAAAGAAAGGTTCACCGTGAGGGAAGATCAAGCTCAAGGATGGTAACAATAATAGGATCAGGTTTCTGACCAGATCAAAATGTGGTCCCTGGCATGTATTTGACCTCTGGTCCCGAAGACGATCGACTTCTAGGGTCAACGCAGACCATGCCAGGGTCTATGCTCTTAAAGATAATGTAAGGTATCTAGCGGCAACTAAACCATGGACCAGGAAAGGGGGGGTCTGGGGGCGTGAGGGATTCAGATCGAGTCGGAGGCTAAACCGACCAAGATGGTCTAGTATGTAGTCTCTTGTGGATTTAGCACTGATGAGTACCGACGACTAAAATGGTGGATAATAAAAAGGGTGGTGACAACGAAGTAGTTGGAGCGCCACCGTGATGTTATATTGGCCCAGAGCAAGCTGGGTGCAACATGGGCTACCTAAGCGGTTATCGACAGGTCAGAGATCGATGATGTTCAATGCTTTTCCTAGCATATTTCACTCACTGCCTGGATCCAATGTCCTTTTTTCTTTTCTCGACTTGCCTCGGCGGTGGTGGGCTACCTAGCACTACCGCTGAAGTAACAGCACAGCATGTAGATTTTGTTGATGACAGGCGGCCAAGACATTCCTGGCCCAGGGCCGCGGATGATGGGCCTGCTAGCATAAGTGCCAACTGGGATGCAAGATCAAAAGTAAACCTGAAGATCCTTGGAGGCAAACAAGGATGATATGGACAATATCACACAGTTGGCTTCCCAGCAAGCGATTCTTCAACAAGCGCGGTGGTTCAGTAGTGTCATTTTAAGCGTCTCGATGCTTTCCCAACACAGGAGCGGCTAAATCATAACGCGGGGCCTCACAACCAGAATCAGAAAGAAAATGTCAGCTCATGACATCAATAGAGATGCTCCCCGACCTAAGATCCTATGGAGTTTAGGTCGTACGCTGGGCCATTGAGTAGGTATAGTGGCTCCAACCTCCACTGAGCTGCGTTCGGTGATGGCGGTTTGCGGAGGAGCCTAGCCAAACAGACAGTACAACAATCACTCTTGCTTGTGAGGCTTACAGTACGAGCCCGTCACCCCTGTCAGGATACGAATGCCGGGACCGGGGCACCAGGGCAAGAAAGCCGGGGCCCCGATGCCATAACTAGACTTGATGGCCCTTGAGTGTTGCGGTGCATGAGCACGGGGCATTCGATGTTGACGTGAGTGATAACCATTCTCCTACATCAGTCCCAGGAGACGTGAAGAGCTGTCTTGATTAACTAGTGTGAACCATTGACAGTGCGGCATCGTATGTACCGTACCAAACTTTGATTCAGTAGGCTCTATAAGGATCATACGCAGAGGCATATCTGGTCAGCCAATAATTTACACTTAAGGGGCAATATAGTAATTTCAAGCAAAGCTTCCAGGGGCAGTCATAGACATCCTCTTCTTTTTTTTTATCTTTGGAAATAATTAGAGCTACGACCTCCGAGCTTTCCATGGTTCCCGAAATACCATTAATGATAATTAGTCGTGCCCGAGAAGTCGAATTGGCGCGTTACAAATACAGTACGTGCGTCTCAGCTCGTTGATGTTACCCCTTCTCTCCACTGATTGATATGTGCATCCAATGTATCGATGTGTACCTTGGTGTTTGCTCATTGACGTCTAGGGCGGGTCGGTCACATTTGGCGAAGAGGAAGAAGAAAAAGCAAAGACTAAACCACCTACAAAAGGCCAACGGGTTTTGTCGGTATATATCCTGGCCCAATTGAGGAACAAATGGCCCTGAGAATCGGACAAGACGTGGATCATCAGTCAGATTTTCATGTTCCTGTTCGATTTTGAGAGTCTCAAAAGGCGGGGCTCGACTGGGTGTGTCCTAGGGGCCTTTGCGCTCCAACTGCAAAAAGTCCAATCAAAATTATAACACAACCCCATTAACATCCCAGCTGAACCTGGCATCAACCAAGTAGTGGGTAAGCAAAGTTGTTGATCAGTCCGCAAGGTAGTCCCAATGCGGCAAAGGGGTCGCAAAACAAGGTTCAGCCAGAACGCAAAACCACTCAGTGTGCGTTATGTGAGCCAGGTCAGTTCTCAACTCGGGTATAATACCCTCCTTACTCAGAGAAGTTGATGTCGTATGTCTGTGCGCTTGCCTCTGTGCTCTGACAGCTCTGCAGATTCGCACACACGCGAGATTATCTATCACAAGAGACCTCGCTTGGCAAATGTCTATCGCCGTAAGCGGTGCAGGTATCCCATATGCCGATCTCTTGACGTTCAAAATTTTTGTGGATGTCGCCAGGCACAACGAACTGTATAGGTAGGGCTACTCTGGCATCAAACCCAGCAGCTCCAAAATCCTGGCACATATAAGGATTTCAGGCGACCGAGTTTCAATGAGCGAGAGCAACCTGTCGCAAATTGATTGCAAAGCCCCTGTACCCAGCAATGCCCCCTCCTTCAAGTTGGCAACGAGGTCTGAAAACATCACGGACCAATACGAGCTTGACCCTTCACACAACATCAACCTGAGAATGCGTCTGCAACTAAAGACATGCAGTGGTGTTTATAGACGCCACCTCGCTGATGTTTTGGCAGGTTCCATGCCAATGGTGTCTCGGTGTTGTAAGAGGACCACTCCTTTTCAGCAGTGCTGGAAGGAAGGGAGTTGACTCGGGGCAAGCTTACGCAGACACGAGCCAAACGGATATTGGTGACTACGTCTGCCTCCAGATACATAGAAGAAGTGATGCCGTGTCCGGGACATCATGAGTTCGGGATGGCTAAAGAGTTCAAGATCTTCCCGACAGAGGCTTCACGTCGATCTGAGGATACTCCCGGCGCTAAATGGACGGGCGTCGGGGGCGAAGTCTGCGGAAATATTAGTGCCAATAGACACGAAGCTAAAAAGCACCAGAGAGAGCAATGGCTTGGGAGGGATTGGGTGTTGCCAAGAGGCTGCGAGTTGAGGACCAAAAATCCAAGACCTCCCTTAGCTAAGGCTTCTCCTACAGCGGGAGGGGGAGACCTGTTGTTTAACCTGGGCTACCTCCATCTCTTGTGAGACTGTAAGGTGAGAGAGACTCGAGAGAGCCAAAGCCAGCCCAGCTTAGCAGGGGAGGGGGTGCTGCCCACCCACTGATTGACGGGAATCGAGCCTCCCGCACGTGCACGTTCCTTGACGTGCACTGAACTTCCTATCTGGGGTTGCCTTGTCGGTGCACAGATCCCTTTGAGAGCCCATCTTTACCTGTGCTACGCCTTAGTCTCCCCACTTCAGCTGCTTTTTTTTCTCCACCAACCTTGTCAAGTGCCGGTGCACCAATAGCAGATCAGATCTACGCAATATCTCCTTGACATTAGCACATTCTTTTGCACGGCCCGTACAGGTACGGCCTCCGGGTTATGTGCCGCGAGAAAGCCTCTTGATGTGTGTGTTTGGTAAGAATGGAAGTTTTAGTCCGTCGACATGGTTCTGTTACCTGACTGGCTGGCTGGCTGGCTGACGGTCAGACCTGACGAAAAAGCCGAGGCAGGTAATATGTCGGAGATGCCCTCTGCCTCTGCCTCTATCTTTGCAACTGAGACCCAATGCTCTGAGTATTCGGCGCTAGATAGCAAAGTCTCTCTTATTGAGCAATTTACGTGAAGCGGCCATCAGCTGGTTCATCGTAACTCCTATACGCTGACCATTCAGACAACGAGGAGTTTATGTACGTCTCAGGTCCGAGTACCCCTATTGGCCCATAGCCAATAATGGCCATACATTATACATATGACAACATGTGAGCAATACCGAACTTTACTGTACAACGCAAAGCCGCCCCTCGCAAACACATCATTCAGGCTACGTCCATGTCATTGAATAGACAGACTGGACGGGGGGAAATAACCCCAGATTCATCAGGGTCTGACTGTATGTCGATCTGGTGGGGGAAGCTTCTGTCCACGGATTCTTGCAGATGGCTAGCCTACCAACTTCCAGGAATTCAATTTGAAGCGTGGCTTGATCCCGTGCGCCGAGATCCAGCGTCTTGGGAGGGTGAGAAGTATTCCAACAAAGGAGAAGTCCTATGGAAACCCCGTCCATCACCCAAGCGTCTCACAAATCAACTGTGGTTTCATTTTCAAATATTTACTTCAGTTATCATTCAACACTCCACACAGACACCCAGCGTGGAAAGAAATTCGTTATCAGAATGAGACTAGGTTGCGAGTCCCCTGTTTAACAGCACAAGCCCTTGCAGCAACTGACTGACATAGTCATTGGCCAACAATTTTCCGTGCCCCATGCCAACAGCAAGTGTTACACAATGCCCAGTTCTAGGGATAGATGTCAGGAGCTTCTCAGACATTATCCAGATGCGAAAACATAGCGATGATTTCAGCGGCTCTGAGCTAGTTCGTCACAGGCTCTCAGGGCTTTCAATAGTTACGCCGCTAACTCGAAGGTTATCCATATTGTCGGGGCATACTCACTCACTCTTAAAAGCCACCCCCACCATTTGAATCCGTCAAGCTGGTGAGAGTTCAGGGAAATACCAACTGAAGCATTCTATCTTTCGGGCATCCCGAACGATCTTGATAGACGATCGCTAGATCTTTACGCCAGGCTGTTAGAGGCGGCGCCACCAGATGGCTCTCTCAAGTCTCACATCTCGCCCTTGGAACTATTACAAAAATGCCCGAGAGACACTTTGCCCCATCACGGTCTGTCAGGAGAAGCCCTGTGACCTGAAATCCATGCGGTCGGAGATCCCAGCCTTCTGAAGTTTGTCTTCCACATATACGGGCCACTGAGGTCATGTCGTTCGTGTCATTGTTAAGAATTTACGTGCTTGTTGAAGTCTTTTAAAAAGAAAAGGAAATGGGGCCAAGACTCGTCGCTCTGGATTGCACAGTTTACGAGTTCATGCCAGTAGCGGTTCTTATTCACAGCCATCCCACTACTATGCGGATACCATGACATTGCTCACTCAATCCGCCCAGGTTTGTCTTACCTTTTCCGAGTGATTCAAGGAGCTTGACAAGCGTCAAGAAAATGCTCTAAAGGAAGCGACTCTTTAGTTTGTGGGTAATTCACACCGGAATTTCCTGCACCACCCCTCTCCTGCTATCTCTTCGTACGTCTCCGCCGGCGTACAGATCAAGGCAGTGCCCTAAAAGTTGTAAAGGTCATAGATTTTTATTGTCCTATTTTCTACGTGAACGTCCTGAGTTGTGCCGCTAACAGCTGCTAAAGAGTTGTGAGTATCTATGTGATCCCGGTCACATCAGTGAGGTTGCGATATCCGAGAACAGACGAACACTTGTGCAGCAACCAATGAGAGCCATGGTCATGTCGATCATAAATGCGAATGACAACTGTGTGACGTGCTTTCTTTGACCTTAATTTGTCACTTCTGCGCCACTTGGCTGCTTTATTTAGCCCGTTCTCCATTCCTCTTTTAGAGAGTCAACAGATGCTAACGTAACTAGAGGGTAGTTTTCATATTGAGTTCTCGTTTGCCAGCACCACAATGTCGGACCAGGATGCAGGAACATGGAATCTTTGAGCCGCTAGCTGAGCGCCAGCGGATTCGCTTGGAGCAAGATTAGGTACTCGAACGGTGAACGGTGGGCTGCTAACCTTGTTCAGGTTGATTCGGCGTCGAACAAGGTTTCTGTTTCTTTTGCCGACAGGGGTTCGGGCAGGCGATGTTTCTTGCTCGGCCGAGTGTCTCGTGAACAAGTTGTTCAGAAAATTCCGAGGCATTTGTGTTGGTTGATGTTCCAGATCGTCCATATATCGACTGCAGGGTAGGCCAATTATTCAACGTGAGCACTAGTTCTTAGCTGTCAACAAATGTCCTTGGGCACTTCACTGGGTCAAAAAGAAAGAGGAGTGCAAATAGCAATGGAATGTACCTGTGTAGTTATACTACGTATTGAGATCGTGATTGGATTTTCCACTTTCGGTCCGCTCCCCACGATGGTCAAGTAACCGTCGCCCCTCAGGCTGTCGAAGAAGTGAGCTACTTCATGGGTGGGTGTCAGACGGACCCTTCAAGATCTAAAGAATGAAGCCATGATGCTGTAGTCAAAATGCGTTGAGCCTAAGATCTAGGCCAGGCGCCGAGCCAGAACTTTGTAGCCCTATCAGAGAACAGTGTGGCCAGAAGCTTAACTTACCTATCGATGAGATAGCTATGCCAATTCACAGTGGCTTGATCGGACATGGGGATGTGGGAATATTGATGCTTGGGCTTTTCACGATGACACCTCGATCAGTTATTATCGAATTAAACGATATACTAGGAATGGCCGAGGTTGCATATAAATTGTAGTCAACTTGTTGTTGGAGACTCAACTAAGTACTGATCGGTCGAAATGGCCTTCCTTAGTCCAAGACGTGTCTGCATTCACAAAGAAGCCGTTCTCAGGTAAGTAAAGGAACTTTATTGGTACAAGACAACATACCAACTTAATGACGAGGTTTATTAGGAAGATAAGAGAATTGTTAGAAACCACATGAAGAAAATCCCCGCACTGTAGATTTGCTGTGAATTTCTGTGCAGATACAGTGTGCAAATGAAGAGCACCCACTATGCCCCAGTGTTTGCAAAGGCAAATGGATTTGGATTGTGCTGGTTGGCTGACTCGGGTATTGGCCGACCATCATCACCAGTTGCTAAAGACATCAGAGGACACCACTGCGGCTCCCATACTGTACTGATCAAAAGCGACGTCGCTTGTAGAAAGCTAGAGACTACCACGAGTGTCCCGTCAGCACCAGGAGCGTCTCGTGCCGTCCGCATCTGTTTTCGCATATTGGCAGTGCGAATGGAACCTACGTCATCTACACACCGTATCTATCATGAGCGACCTGCAGCGAGCATGGGCCAAGGCCAAGTACGGCATATCTAACGATACATTTGACGAGGTCGACGAGGAGCACGAGATTGATGTACTCCCCGAGTTGCCGGAGCCTGTCGACGATGACTCTTCCTCAGCCTCGTCCGCCTCATCCGTCTCCTCGACAGGAACCATCATACCATCGCCCAACCAGAAGCTGTTCGCTCGACCTCAAGGGTACTTTCCAATCAGCACTTTGATCAAGTGAAACATGGCGGGACTGACAGGCTACAGAGTCGCCCGCGGCAGGACCCTGGAGCAGATCCCCTGGACAACCTATTTTGAGCGCGAATTGTCTCTGAAGTCAGAGCAGGACCCGGAAGTAGTCTACCATGCCTATCTCACTTCACCGGTCGGGAAAGGGCCATTGTTTGTGATGCATCATGGTGCCGGATCATCAGGGTTGTCGTTCGCCGTTGTTGCTTCTGAAATAAAGAAGCGGTTGTCAACAGCAGGTATTCTGGCCATTGACTGTAGAGGTCACGGGTCCACAAATGCACCGGGCGACAAGGCACTGGACATGAGACTGGACACTCTATCTTCGGATCTGTTCAGCATGGTGCAGCTCACAAAGAATGAGATGGCCTGGCCAGAGATGCCCCCGATAGTGCTCGTGGGACACTCCCTAGGCGGAGCAGTTGTTACTGACCTGGCCAAGTCCGGTAGGCTAGGAACGTCAGTTTTAGGGTATTCTGTGTTGGATGTTGTGGAAGGCTCCGCCATTGATGCTCTACAAAGCATGCACACTTATTTGTCTACGAGACCACTGGGCTTCGCAACTCTGCAAGCAGGTATCGAATGGCACATTCGATCTCGGACGATACGAAACTCCATCTCTGCTCGGACATCTGTCCCCGCGCTACTCGTCTTTAACGAGAACGACGACCCGACAAGGCCGTGGCGATGGCGGACCAACTTGGGTGCAACACAGCCTTACTGGGAAGGTTGGTTTATAGGGCTGAGCAAGAAGTTCTTGGGGGCGAAGGGAGGAAAACTCCTCCTGCTCGCTGGTACTGACAGGCTGGACACCGAGTTGACCATCGGTCAAATGCAGGGTTTGTTAACCGTTGGACTAATGCCGCTTTCTGAACATTGTGTACTGACTGACCGACAGGGAAATATGCACTGCAAGTGTTCCCCGAGGCCGGTCACTTCATTCACGAAGATTTGCCGGAGAAGACAGCCATTTCGCTGGTCGACTTTTTTCGCAGAAACGACAGGAGTGCTCTCGTGCTTCCCCCCAAGGTTTCGGATCTTCTCAAACAGGGCAAAAGAGTATGAAAAAAAGACTAAATTGACAAGGTCTAACGTGCTACTCATGACGTTGGCTTCATCAAACCTTGTTTGATGCCGACCCAACGAGCGGTGCACCGCCCAAGAGCCGGATTATACTTTCAACAGCACGTTGAAAGTGGGTAGGTTAATATGAGAGTCATGCAAAATGCAAACATGCAACTTGCCACTCCAGGTTTCCTTCCGAGCATCTTACAGCTCGTAAGAGAGGATATGATATCAGTTCTGATGGTGGTGACTAGCGAAGGAACTATTGGCGGAGGCGTCTATTGAGCAGAGATAGATTGCTGTGAATAACCGGGCTGGGCCCCAAAGATAGAAGCATGGATTGAGGCGCCAGAGGATCAATAGTGATTGCCAACCATTCCCAGAGGATCGAGACGTTCTTGGGTTCCATAGCCTCGATATTCATCAGGTACCTGATGATGAATTTCTCCTTTCGGTGTACTGGCCTCGGGGGGCAAGAAAACACTGAACCTTAATACAAGGGTGTCAAAATAAACAAAGTAAAGAGTCCCATAAGCTTAGACTAGATTTACCTAAGTATTTTTATCACTTAGGGTTAAGGTCCTGAGTTTTCTTTCCTCCCCTAAGACTGGCACCAGGGTTGGCATGCTCTAAAAACGCCTTGACGATCAGAATAGGCTAAGTTCTATTGATATGAAATGGCTTCTATTGAGACATATTTTCTGAAACCAAGCTACCTTGCTACCCTTGTTGATGACATATCCCAATGTTTGTTTATGTAGCATACAGTACAACAAGAACGATACATCGTGTTCAATTTTGAATTTAATTGAAATTATTGCAGATGTTTAGGTATTGATCATCGTCCCCGCGGGGCCATTTCACCCAATCATAAGGCGGTTCTATCGCTGCGATAGCAATGCGTGCAATCTGCCGAAATGGTCTGGAACACGTGGAAATGTGGCGATTGGCTGGTGATCTGCATATGTATCATTAGAGTTGGTGGAATTACGGATACGGCTCACACATTTTGCCGCTTCTGGGACTGTGAGCGTCTGTTACGAACTTACGAGGGAACCGGCCCGCTAGCATGGTTACAACTTAGGTCAGGGTGCTCAAGAGTACATAATGGGCGTAGCTCCTGTGTAAGCTTGTGGCCTTTTGGTGATAGCTGGGTAAAACTGTCTTGTCTCACTTAAGGAGTCTTTTTTAAATCTACGACGCGCGTACGTGAAGCCGCATAACTTTCTCTTCTTGACTTTCATTCAGTTCCAATTTCATTTCCAATATCTTTACTGTCCGAGTATTCATCATGAAGCTGTCTGTATTCACATCCGTCCTCCTGGCTGGCCTTGTTGCCGCTCAGCAAGAGAAGTTGCCAAAATGCGCTGTACGTCGCAAAGCCTCCCTCATCGGCTGAATATTCGGACTTGATACGTTACCACTCGCAATTCGACGATGCTAATCTCTTCTGTCTGTCTATAGCAACCATGTGTTGACAAGTTCACCACCGGTGGCGGCATCGCGGGATGCGGACAGCTCGACGTCAAGTGCATCTGCAGCAACCAGAACTTCCTGTCTGGCATCGCATGTTGTCTTGAGGACAAGTGTGATACCGCCGGCAAGGAGGCCGCCGTCAAGTACGCCAAGCAGATCTGCTCGACCGCCGGAGTGACCGACCTTCCCGACGAGGTTACATGCAACAAGAACGCCGCCTCTGGCAGCGCAACTGGTACTCCTACTTCCAGTGCTGGTAGCAGCCAGACCACGTCCGCGAGTGCCAGCGCCAGTGGCGATAGCGGCAATGCTGCTGCGCGTGAGGGCGCCGCTGGTGTCTTGGGTGTTGTCATGGCTATGCTCTTTGCCCTGTAAGGGACAATATTTGTACATACCATATAATTCGTTATAAGTTTTGTTTTATCATCAAGAGGAGGGATGTAATTGGGAATAAGTAAAGAAATTGTGGTTTTCTGTTCTATGCATGCAAATTTATGGAGTTTGAAGCCATACACTGCTACTATGTAGTCACCACAAGACTGCTCTTGTTGGTGATGGTTTATAAATTTATATCGATTGAAATTCTGTCTTAAGATACATTCTATACTCCCATACTTCCAATGCTTAACACAGAACATCCTTCTGTTTTAGTTTTGTATTAAGTGACATCTTCTGCAATAAAGTTAATAAGAGTTTAACAGAGGCTTTAGCTTTTAAGCCATAAAGATTCATTTAGTCGGCAAATGTAATCATCATCCCACAGGGATAGATCTAAGCCACTCGGTCAAAATAACATATTAGCTTGCCTCATGGGATTCTCCTACAAGATGATGCTGCAACCCACAGCGTATGAGGTGCTCAGACATTGACCAATACGACTCTTGCTAATGTATTGGGCCGTGAAATAGTCTCCCATGTCTAAGGTCCTCAGAAATTCCTACTCGATGAGGGCTGAATCGGCGCGTACATGCATAGCCATGCATAACCTTTATGCATCATATTGGCTCCAGCCAGTAATCAGATAAGGTCCACCATCGGCCCATCATCATGGCTGCTCTCCTTAGCGCCCATGGCTGGTTCATGAGGAAGAGCTGGTCAATAAAAGGCAGGATTGACTACAATTGAGATGTGAAAGATAATTTTAGATTCGACCGAAAGAAACTGAAACACTCAGCGTACATGAAGTATAGTATATGCAATTGATATTTAACTAAAGTCTGTGGCCTGTTGCTCTTAAATCTCAGTCCTGTAGTATCGAACGTTCATAACGGGCTCATACGCTTCCTGGAATGGGTCGATTTTCGGAGCCAAAATTTTGAAGATTGGCGACGTCAGCCCATTCTTTGCGCTGCGACTTCGCACAACTTTTGTTACCTCGTCCTCAATCTATCTACAATAAAAACCCTCCCACTTCGCACAGCTTCTGGAAATAAACCAATTGCGCTGGCCATTATGAAGAGAAAAGCGGAAGCAGCTGTTGGATCCTCCATGGCCAACAAGAAAAAGTCCAAACCTTGTAAGCACTCCCAATCGTTCTTTCGCGACCTTCCACTCACCAGACTTTTCCAGCTTTGACCGCAGAGGAAGCTCAGAAACGGTTTCGTGTTGGTCTTTTCGACAGCAAGGTCCTCGATTCGTATACGGATCAATATGCTCAGTCAGAACCTTATAAGCATGCCGTCATCAACGGCCTTGTTGACGATTCCCTTCTTCGATCGGTTCGCAGCGAGATCAAGGCCAACGTCGAGTTCACCCCCAAGGAGACCGATATCTACAAGATCCACCAGTCAGGCGACCTGGCCAACCTCGACGGTCTCGACGACGAGTCTCTAGCTAAGCTGCCTTCGCTGCTCAAGCTGCGCGATGCTATATACTCCGAAGCCTTCCGCAGCTATGTCTCTCACATTACCAATTGCGGCCCGTTGAGCGGTCGCAAGACTGACATGGCTATCAACATCTATACGCCTGGATGCTACCTCCTTTGCCATGACGACGTCATTGGTAGCCGGCGCGTTAGCTATATCCTCTACCTCGTTGACCCCGACACGCCCTGGAAGCCCGAATGGGGTGGTGCGCTCCGTCTGTTCCCCGTACAGGAGCTCAAGGACAAGGAGGGCGAGATCGCCAAGACACCGCTTCCTGACGTTACAAAAGTCATTCCGCCTGCGTGGAACCAGCTGAGCTTCTTCGCTGTCCAGCCTGGAGAGAGTTTCCACGACGTCGAGGAGGTCTATCGCGCCGAAACCAAGGAGCAGCTAGAGAGGGACGGTGGTCGCATTCGCATGGCTATCAGTGGATGGTTCCATATTCCCCAGATTGGGGAGGAGGGCTATATCAAGGGAGAGGAGGAGAGAAACGCCAAGAACAGCGGCTTGATGCAACTTCAGGGCAATCCTGCTCAGTACGACATGCCTCAGCCTCAGGTTATGAAGGTTGATAAGGCCAGTCAGGAGGGCTTCGATGAAGCTGATCTTGAGTTTCTGCTCAAGTACATCTCGCCAGCATACCTGGTTCCTGATGCCTTGGAAGAGATCTCCGAGACCTTCAACGAGATGTTTGAGATCACCTTGCCAGATATTTTGGGCAAGAAGTTTGCCCAGCGCCTAAGGGACTACGTTGAGGCCGAGGAGAAGAAACCCGCACAAGAAGATACTGCTACAATAGAAAAGACGACTTCATGGCGTGTGGCCAAGCCTCCTCACAAGGCGCGATATCTCTACCAACAGCCCAGCGGGCCTAACCAGCTTCGCACCTCACAGGAGGAATCTCCCATCACTGAACTTCTCGACATCTTCCTGCCCAGCCGTCAGTTCCGCCAATGGCTCCAGATGGCCACCAAAACCACCATCGAAAGTGCCGATCTCCTCGCGCGCCGTTTCCGCCGCGGTCTCGACTATACTCTCGCGACTGGCCACGAGGGCAAGGCGCGCGTAGAGATTAACCTCGGATTCACACCTACATCTGGCTGGGGTGACGATGAGGAAGATGATCCCGAGGAAGAAGCTGAAAATCAGAACGGCGAGGATGTAAAGGGTAAAGGAAAAGGCAAAGCCAAGGCTGTAGAGAAAAAGAAGAAGGAGGAGGAAACACCTGAAGTCGGCGGCCAAGAAATCTTCATGTCCGGTGATGATGATGCCGATGAAGATGCAGCCGTATATAAGACAGGCGATGACGATGACAACATTCTCTTCTTCCAAGCTGCGTCATGGAATAAAATGACTATTGTTATGCGCGATAGCGGCGCTCTCAAGTTCGTCAAATACGTCAGCAAGAGCGCCAAGGGCGACCGATGGGATATCTCTGGTGCCTTTGAGATCGAGGAGGAGGAGGACGACGACGAAGACGCTGGCGAAGGAGCTGCGCCAGATGATGATGACGACGAGGAGGAGTTCCAAGGCTTTTCACCTGATGCAGCTGAGAGCGACTCTGAATAAGAGCGATATGAAAATAGAGATTGAGACTTGCATTATGTTGCATCGATAGATACCAGGATAAAAAAAGCACGGCAATGATTGAAAGTCTGTTTGATAATAAATTCTTTTTTAAATAGCCTTCTTGATGCAAATTGACACGCTTTTGCGTGATAGCCTATGAAACTCCATCGTGGTATCATTATAACCAACTCCCGGTATACCCTTGTGATTCCGTTATATGTGCATAATAAATATTGAATGCCCCAAAAATCTGATCCACGCTTGCCTTTACTCTTTCACTCCTCACAACCCAAGAGCGGGTTCGGATTTATGGTTGAAAAGGCCAGCCACTTCTGCCTGCAATAGCTCCGTAACTCCCTGCGCTTCTTGTGTTCTTCCAGATTGGGTCAAGTGGTTGACTGTGTCGTGGCCTAAGAAGGCGAGCCATGATACGGTGCTTAGCTTATCTGGCTTCGACTTCTTAGGCTCAACAGTATTAACTAGCTTTCGTAGTCTTTGCTTGTCTTTGAAGAAGTTCAGAGCAGGAAGGTGATCGGGATGTGTGGGATGGTAAAGGTGTAAATGAGCACGTTCCAAGAGAAAAGGTTGTGGCAAACGATCGGCCGTGGCAATATGAGCATCAAAGAGTTCTTCTGAAGGAGCCGGCCGACTGTAGGATTCGACGGTCGAGAGCCATGAGACTGACCTCCAAGACGAAACTAGAAGATCTGATAGTAGCGGGCTGGTCCGGAAAAGTTGCTGTGCTTGCAACATAGTAGAGATGCCTGAGTCAAGGTTGCCATACTGAGGCTGACACTTGGTCTTGACGAGTTCCCCGAGTAAGTTGGATGCTCTCCTGAGACGCTTTTCATTTGGCAGGTCTCCAGAGGTGTTGTTGATTGTCCGCGCAAGCCATTCCCAAGCAATCTCCTCCATGCCTTCTGCCACCAGGAACGGAGACAACGCTCTGATAAAAGAATAGTTGTCCATAAATCGTAGATCCTGCTCAGCACCACAAGCTCGTAGCCATCTTATAATACGACCTGACATACCCGATGTAGCTAGACCCCCAAGACCTGGCTCATTCGCCTGCAGTTGCTTTGCTTTAGCGACCATCATACCGATGGCGGCCTTGGGTGTCATCAATCCTCGAGCTACAGCATGGTCGAAAACCTCTATAGGATCACGCGTTGGTGCAGCCAAAGAAGGCGATGCTAGGCTTGAAGGGAACGTCGATGTGACATCTTTGTTGTAGCTGAACAGCGGGTTCGACAGGATATCTTTCAAATGCCGGTTTGTAGCAGATAGTCGGGCAGGATCAACATCTACAGGTTTCGCAGCAGCCGGTGATAGACTATTGGGGCTCTCTCCATATTCGCGATCGAGCTGTTTTCGAAAGGAACTCTTGAGACCGTCAAGAAGCTTTTGAGATTGCTGTTTCGACAAGGGTAGGGGTTCGTGATAGGATGCGAACAGATTCTTGAGTGACTGAACCGACTTTGTTGTGAACATGGCGGGCCAGAGAGAGTGAGTCTGGTGGCAGTTGTATTGCTGGCAAACCCTACCCTCGAGAATGCCAGAAGGATATAGGGATGCAACGAGTCGTCGGGAAGCAGTGTGGAGTACGGAGTAGGGTCGGTGCTGATGGGTGTCGGTCATGCGTTCTGAAGTTGAATCTAGCATGATGCCATCGTCGAACGAGTTACGCCACAAAGCGGGCCGCTGAGACGCATCATGTGATGCAAGGGGTTTCCAGCCTCGGGTGGCTCAATTCAAAACATGGGGAAAGCCACCACTGCTCCTTTGGCTTCCAAGAGGCTCCTACTCATCATGCTACACTTTTCTCAAATACATTTGCAGATCTACATTAAACCCTGCGTTTGAGCGGTCTGTTACAGCAAGCCAATGGTGCTCTTTACGTCCGATAGAGGGCGAAATACATGGCACAAAGTATGAACACAAAACGTGAGTATGAATTGCGGATGGGCAAGGAGTGGAGGGAGCTTGAGTGGACACAGCCTGACTGCGCTAAGCGTGCTTGTGTTGCAAGATCCCCTGGCCTGAAAATTGGTCTCTGTCTGGTGTATCGAGACTTCGATGATGGTCTAGCCCATTCCTTTTGAGCGCTAGATGCGGCCAGTCGAAAGTACCGGTACGCGATATTATGGGAGGGTGCTTGACTCCTAGGAGCCTCACAGCTGACGGGTGAGTGCTGACAGCCGAATATTCAGGTGCCGCATTCTCAAACCACCGTTCGCAATGTATTGAGGACACGGCGCTTCATTATCTGACCGGCGTGTAACCACCAATTGCGTCTCAGTGAGACTCGGCACGCCTGAGAAAAGAGCGGTGATGGAAAACGCGCCTCTAGGAATATGTATTGTCGTTATGCTTGACTTTCCGCATGAAGCATCTGATAGGCAAGTCCCTGTCCCTGAAATGCGAATGTGACGTCCTTCTCCAACATTTCAGTCCAAGTCCGATTATTTGCTACGTGCTCGTGTGGGCTTCTCGCAGGGACCCGAACACGGCGAGCTCCAAACTCCAAGATCCTTGGCTGAACTTGGGGCTAAGCGACCAAGGGAAGGTCAAGGCTCTGACGCTTGAGGTACCGAGTGACACAGAGACGGCAAAGGACAGCTATGCGTCCAGCAAGTAGATGTACTTACGGCCATGCCGTTGAGGTACTGACGCCACCTAGCAACCTGTCTCCAATAGTTAGGTCGATCTGCTTCCGGCCAGGGCAAAGTGTCGAGGTCGGACGTTTTCAATTGGACGAATTGAATGTTTTAGATCCTTGGACGCTTTTGTTAGGGTGTTCAGCACAGCGTGGGAGCACCTACTGAGCCACTGTAAGAGGGCTGAGATATAGCACAGACGTGTCTGTCAAGGGGGCCAAAAGAGGCCTGAAGAAGGGACCACAGGTTCTCACAGTGGTGACCCAGCCGCTAGAGGCAAAACCTTCGTAACCTAACCTCCACCTCCTCCACTGCCACTGACTGACGGAGCGGGTGCTGAGTGCCCTGAAAGTGAACGCAAACCCAAGGCTCCATTTCTTCTGCTTTGCTTCTGGGGAAAACCTCGTCCCGTCTCCTCCTCCTCTCCCTTTGACTAGCACCAACCAAAACACAATAAACTCTTTCCTCTCTTCTCCATCCATCATCGACGCCTTCAACTGTCGACCACGGATTCACGGTCGACTTTGTCCTTCAACCTGCCTGTTGTTCCCGCAGAGGACAGCTGACAGGCCGCTTCCTTTTTTCTTCCATTGATTTCCTCTCCACACTTCGAGTTTGAGCCTCCATAGCTCTCCTCCCGCACAACACGCACGCACACACACACCCAACCCATAATCAACCACAACCCATCTAATGTCCGAAGTGACTTCACGGACGTCCGCCTCGCGTGGCAGAGGTTCTGGCCGCGGTGGTAGAGGAGGTTTCGCCGGTCGCGGCGGCCGACGAACCAATGGCGACAAGCCCGACTCCAGCACCGCTGATTCCCAAGGTGCATTCGAAGATGAAGGAGACTTTGGCGAGCTTCGAAAGCAATATGGCGATAAGACTTCGGTGATTCGCGAGATGTTCCCCGACTGGTCTGAGGCCGATGTCCTTTTTGCTCTCCAGGAAACAAACGGCGACGAGAACGAAGCCGTCACCCGCATTGCTGAGGGTATGTTACGCTCTTTACCCACCTCAACCTCAGTCCACCCCTCGCGCCCACGCTATGCACTCACAATCTGTTCGAGATAGCTGCGCATCAACTCCTCACTGCCCTCGTGACTTGATACCCGCCTGTTTCTGCTGCTAACACATGCTCTCTTCCAGGAACAATCTCTCAATGGGGAGAGGTTTCAAAGCCCAAGAAGGCTTCCCGAGCTAAGGTTAAGGACCAAGCTCCCGCATCTTCGAACGACGCGACGTCTACTGGACCCCGAGCCACTCGTGGTGGCCGAGCTGTATCTGAGGGAGGTCGTGGCCGAGGCCGAGCTACAGATCGAGGAGGCCGTAGCACACGTGGCCGACCCTCTGTTGCTCCCACTAACGGCGCTGGAACCAAGGACAGCTCAGCCTTGTCTGTTCCCACAGAGGAGTCATCTGCTTGGGGCACTAAGGAACCCAAGAAGGAGACCTCGGAGGAGAACCAGCCCATTGCTGAACAACCTGCCCCATCTGCGACAACAGAGGCACCCAAGCCTGCTGCCCCTGCAGTAAAGACCTGGGCAAGCATGCTCCGTCAGTCCGCTCCTCCCAAGGCGCCGCCCAAGCCAAAAGAAGCTCCTGCTGCTCCTCAGCCAGCTGCCGAACACGCTGAAACTGAATCTGCCCCCGAACCTATCGAACCCGAGGCTGAGGTCGTGCCCGAGCTCGAGTCCGAAAACGTACCTGCCCCCGCCGTCGACGAAGCTGATGAGACTACACCCGTTGTCGATACCGCTACTCCCGCCGAAGTTCCTCACGTTAATGTAGAGCCCGAGGTGGCTCTTCCCCCCTCCAAGGACGAGCTTACCGAATCAAATCTTGAACAGGTTGTTGACGAATCCAAACCGCCACCGACTGGTACTGTAGCAAGCACCACCGCTGACTCTTGGGACCCTCGACAGAACCCCGCAAGTGTTACTGCTACACCTATCTCTGCTGCTCAACAGCAGCATGCCGCCCCTCCCAGCGGATTCGCTGCCACCGCTGCCAAAGCTACAGCTGAGCGAACCGTCCGTACTCCCAGTCATCATCACCATCAGCGCCGTGTCCTCGACCAGGAAGAGGCTGTGCGTATGCCTGGCAACCGAGAGGTTGACCGAGCTGCTGTCCAATTCGGAGCCTTCAGTCTGAATGGCGATGAAGATATTGACGGCGACCGAGAGGAGCCCGAGACTAGAGCTCAACCCCCCGCCGACTCGCCTATCACTCATCCTCGGACCTCGCTTCCTCCCGCTACTCAAGCGGCTGTCCCCGATTCATTCGCACACAAGCCCACTTCTACAGTTGCTCCTATCGCAGCCCCTACCGGTATGCTATCTATTGACTTGAAGTTTACTCTTGTTTAAACGCTGACATTTTACAGCTCCAGCTGCGCAAGCGCAGGCTCAGATTCCTGGCCAAGGTCCTGCTGGCGCTCAGCAATACGGTCGATTTGGCCAGGCTGGTGTCCAAGAGACAGTCGGAGTCCCCCAGAAGCCATTGGACCCATTTAACCAACAGAACACTCCCTCTACTCAACCTCCCTTCGACAACTTCGCTGCTCAGACTTCCCAGGCTCAACAGCCTGGTGGCGCTTTCAGCTCCGCACCCAGCGATTACTCCTCCTACTACACTGCAAATCAATCCGATCGAAACCCTTACAACTACTACGGCCAACAGTTTGGCCAGCAAGGAGGACAGGGCCAGCAGGATGGCACTGCGTCTCAGCAGCGACCTTTTGGTGGTTATGGGGCATCTCAGGTTGATAACCTGAGCCAATACCCCCAGAGCGGTCTGCACAACCAACCCCGATTTGGCGGAAGTGCTGTGGATGCTCAGAACAGCGGGAACAGCACACCCAACCCTACTACGCAGGCACAGCAACAGCAGCCTCAACAGCCCGGCCAGCAGCAACAGCAGCAGCCAGGCCAGGGATCTCAGCCTCAGTCACACGGCCAGCAGTATCCCGGCTACAACCACCCCTACTACAGCAACCCATACTATCACCAATACTATTCTGGATACGGCCAAGGCGGATTTGGCCCGTACGGTAAGGGCGGCATGTATGGCCAGCCCTATGGCATCTCCCCCAATGCCCCCTATGACCACAGCTCATCCCCTGCTGGATTTGCTCAGTCTTCTCTTCATCGAGACAGTGGTTTGGGCTCTGGTCTTGGCGATTATGGCCGTGCGGCTACAACCCAGGCTGGCAGTCAGCCCGGCCTTGGTGGCAGCGCTTTCAACAGCGTCCATGATACCTTCAATCGTGGAGGCTCCGCTTTCCCGTCTCAAGGCCAGTCGTTCAACAGCCCAGCGCAGCCCGGCAATGCCGCGGCTGATGACCTGAAGCCATTTGGTGAGCCCAAGGCCGCTTCTGGCCCTTCTCCCTCTCTGGGTGGAGCTCGACCCGGTTCCGCTACCAACGCCCCGCCTGCTCAGAGCGGTCTCCCGCCCCCTCAGAATGTTGGTGCGTACGGCGGTTATCCTAGCCATCTTCAAGGCCATGGCCTCCATGGCAGCAATGCATATGGCATGGGCGGTAACGCCGGTACCAACCAGCACGGAAACAGCCCCTACGGATCATACGGACAGGGTTTCAGCGGCAGTGGTTACTATAGTGGCAACCAGCAGCAGCAGCAACAACAGCAGCGCGGCGGCTGGGGAGGCAACTATCATTAGAGATCAGATGCCGAACAGGAGCGTAGCGACAGACGAGGCCGATGCCTGACGAGTGGCTTGGCGGTAGCCGACGTAATGTGTTACGGAATATCTTAGGGGTTGACAGGGGACGAGAGGTGAACTATGATCAAGGAGTCGGGGGGCGGGTTATAATCAGCATGATGCATATGGCTTTCATGGAGCCAGACGAATATTCAGTCTCACACCTCAAATGTGTCTACGTGTACGTGTACGATTGTTTCTTTTTTACTTTTTCTCGAGAATCGCCTTAAGAAAAGATCAGGGTGGCATATGGCAAAACAAATCAAAGGAAACGGAACGGAATGGAAGGGCAAGGCGTTTCGCCATGGTCTTTTTTCTCTCTCTTTCACTCTATCCCTCACTGTCATTCTCACTTTACCTGGTATTTCTTCATGTGAAACGCCTGGAGCCAAACAACGAGATTGCGTGCGTGTCATTTTCTTTCCCTGGATCAGGATTTGCTTGCTTTGATAGTATTTTTGGGTTGTTTGTCGGGGGAGGGGGCTCAACTGCAACGGCTGGTTTCTTATTTACGACAACAAACAAACATTTTGGGAGACGGGGTTGAACGCGTGTTCGTTTAACAATGTATTCTTTCTTGACTTGAACCGTAGGGCGATGACGAAAGGGAAAAGGCAAGGCGTGCATGGGAGAAGGCAATGGAAAGGAATTGAATGAATTGGTTTGGTCAAGCATGAGATTGAGAAGCTCCCTTATACGGGCTTTGATCCAATGATATCAACGAAAATGAGAAAACTTATTGGAGAGGCATAGTCTAGTTGTCGTGCATGATGTGATGAGTGAGTACGTGAGTGACTGGTCGGATACGTGCATATTGTGTAGACTGAGGGTGTTGATTGTAGCGAGGCCTGATGGGGGATATAAATCTTCCTTATGCAGGCACCCCCCAAAAGGAGATAGACTCCGGCCTGGCTTGTAAGCAAAGATGCCATCGAGGCTATGACATCTAATCTGTACTACATAGATAGCCGCGCAAGGCTTTGCGTGAGGAAGAAAAAGCTGGCCGCTTCGTATTGTATGTATGGCTGACTACCAAGTCTGTTAACCGTGAAACTCGGTAATAGAGAAGATTAGTGACCAACTCAAGCGGGGAGCTATGACCAAAAAGAGGAGAAATGGAGAGAATGACGGGATAGATAACCTCTTGCTCTAGAATTAGGCAATAGATGGACTAGATTGTGCTGCTGGTGCTGGGTGGCTTTTTCCGGCAGCGGAACCCGGCATGTGAGTGATTTGGGGATAATGAGTGGGGTTGAAGATGCGAAGAAGATCAACAATGAGAGAATACCTTGATATTTATCACAGGGGTTCTTCTTGCAAGGAAAGGAAGGGAGCGTCTGTTCCATCGTGTAGGTAACCCATCATGTCATTGAGATAAGGTTGTAGTAGTGATTATCACCTCGGTAGAGAGTTGTCCGTCTACTGAAGCTTGTTTGCCTGTCAATGCAACCAAGTGTTGCAGTTCTGGAAATAATATCATCCTCGTCAAATGAAAAGGAATTCGCCATTCGGCTAGACCCCATCCCCCACAGTCTACCCCAGTCAACTGACTGATTGATACGGAGCCTCGAGGCCTTTTGGACAAAGGGGGCGAAAATAACCCAATCAATAAGCTTGCCAAAGACATTGCAAAATGTCCTGAACATGTACAAGTATTTTTATCACTCGGAAATAAAAGTCCCAAGTTTTCTGTCATCCCTCATGTTATCCATTGGGGGTTTAGGCTTGGCTCTCAAGGGTTTGGGTCAATGTCAATATATATTACCCTGGGCATTTCCCCATTGTTTCCGAGGTGATGACTTTTAGAGACTCTCTCGTTCTTCAGTCTTGCTCCTTCGAGTGAGCAAAAAGAGTTGAGAGAATGGCTGACCATTCCAGTGAGAAGAGACCAGACTTTGTCATCGACTCAGCTCCCCAAAATACTGCTCCAACCTCCTCAGGGCAGGAAAAGATTGTCCCTGGAGATGTGATCGATAACGAAAAGTCTTATCACCCTCTCAGCTCCGACAATCGGCCTGAAGAGAACATTTCTTCCAACGATGACGGGAGCGGTGATGCAGAATCGGTAGATTCGAAGGATGAGTTGAGATTATCCAGGGCCCGTTGTATAGCTCTCGTCTGCACTGTCACAGGAGCTTCTTTTCTCAACGTGAGTCTACTATAACAGGTGAGTATCAAACTCACAAACACTAACAATGATAGACACTTGCTGGCCAAAGCGTCGTTATCATCCTTCCTCAGATTGGCCGGGCCCTCGATGTTCCTGATACGAGACTTCAATGGGTAGTATCATCCTACGTCTTGACATTTGGCTGCTTCCTGTTACTTTGGGGTCGAATCGCAGATATCTATGGAAAGAGACTGATTTTTATCCTGGGGTCTTTTTGGGTTACAATATGCTGTGTTGTCAATGCTTTCATACCTACTGAGATTGCATTCGATCTATTCCGTGGCCTTCACGGGCTGGTAAGTTACATCTCGCTGTGACATAGGACACTGCTGATATGTCCAGGGCGCTGCTGCTAATGTTCCCACGGCGATTGGTATCCTCGGGACTACGTTTCCTCCGGGGAAGGCAAAGAACTACGCTTTCAGTGCATACGGTATGTCTTCTCCTAAATACTCATACTTATCTTTGAGTTTGCTAACAACACCAGCTGCCGGAGCCCCCCTCGGTAGCGTCTGCGGTAATCTCGTCTCCGGTCTCATCGCGGAATGGGCCAGTTGGAAATGGGTCTTTGGTGCCCTAGCCATCATGGCCGGCATGATCGCCGTTGCCGGTGTCTTCTGCATCCCGTCTCCGCCTCCGGAACTCCGACCCGAGCATAACAACCTCCGGTCCAAGACGGCGGCTGTGGACTGGATTGGCGCTACTCTCATCACCTGTGGACTCCTTGCACTTATGTTTGCTTTGACTGAGGGAAACGTTGTTGGCTGGACTGCCCCTTGGATCCCCGTGCTCATCGTTGTTTCGTTTGGGGTCATTGTTGCATTCTTCTTTTGGCAGCGATATCTTGAGCAGAAGACGAATCGACCGCCGCTTGTCAAAGTATCAATCTTCAATAACTGGCGATTCACAGCTGTCATGATCATCATGGGCTTTTTCTTTGGTGGGTTCAACAACTATCTCATTTACGCAACGTACTACTTCCAGGATTACCAAGGTCTCTCACCACTACAGACAATGTTGCGATTCATCCCTACTGGTGCAAGCGGATTCATTGTTGCTTTTTTCACGGCGTACTTCCTTTCACGGGTTCCGACATTCTTTATCCTGGCGTTTGGACATGTGGCTGTTTGCATTGCTGCTGTCTTATACGCCGTGCCAATTCCCCCGACGACATCATACTTTGCATGGGGATTCTGGGCTATGATCCTCTCTGTTGTTAGAGCCGACACGGCTTGGCCTTGCCTCACGCTCTTCACTTCACATTCTCTTCCTAAAGAGGACCAAGCTGTTGGCGGTGCACTCATCAACTCTTCTGGTATGATCGGTCGTGCCATTGCACTGGCTATTGCCACTTCGATACAGTCATCTGTCATGGCCAAAGAAAGAGGTGTAAGTGTTCAACATGTTGGACCAGTCAAGGAATGGGATGCACCATCTCTTAACGGTCTTCGCGCCGGAGCTTGGACAAACTTTGGCATCCTTTTTATTGCGCTCGTACTCGTTGTGTACACTTTTAGGAGTATGGAAATCATTGGAAAGATTCCAGATCGCCCTGAACGATCTGAGGGCGTGGTTAACCAGGAAGATGCAGACGTTGAGAGACGAGGATAATGAGGCTCCAACGAGACAAAATAAGTCAAAAATAGGGAGTTAGGCATATCTAACAAGCATAGTAAGAACAAATATCTGACATTTCTATTTGTTCCTGATTTGGTGATATGCATGCCAGAGCCGGTTCTTCTATTGCGCCGTTATCCCATTATGTGCCTTGATATCTCTCCGCCGGGATGTCAGTCAGCCCGATCTAGGGCCGTCTTGGCCGGAACAGCCGTTGAAAGGACACACAGTTCAGCTTACAAGGGAGATGCACAAGTATATTTATGTATCTTGATGTCTCATTTCTCGATGGCGCCAACTTCCTCGTCAACATAATGATCGACATTGTCCTCCTAGGTGCAACTGGCTACACAGGCCGCCTGTGTGCATCATACATGGCCCAGGTCCTCCCGGACAATGTATCATGGGCCATCGCAGGTCGCAGCAAGAGTAAACTCCAAGTTTTACACAAAGAACTTCAGCTTGAAGAATCAAAATGTCTGTTGTACGCCCTTGTGTTATATCCACTTATTAAACGCCTGTAGGTACTGTGTACGCTCTTGACCTCGCCTCCGACGAAGCCATCTCCGAACTCGTCAAGACATCCCGTGTGATTATAAATACTATTGGTCCTTATGCTACCACATGTGGAGCGGCTGTGATCAGAGCCTGCGCTGAGAACGGCACCGATTATGTGGATTGGTAAGCATACACCATCTCACAGCGTGCAGGTCACACTCCTACTTACACCAACAAAGTAGCGGAGAGCCCGCCTGGATGCGAGATATTATCGCCCAGTATGACACGATAGCCTGTAACTCAGGTTCAAGAGTATGACAATTAAGCTGTCTACTTTCTATTATTTGTCTGACGCTGTTAGATTATCATGACCGCTGGCTGGGCTGCCGTTCCCGCAGATCTATCCGTCTATCTCGCCGCTCTAACACTTCAACGTCACTTCTCTCTTCCTACTCGTCAAGTGCTGGTCTGTCTTGAAGATGTCCGCGGTTCTTTCAGCGGCGGAAGCCTCAGCTCACTGTGTAGCCTCGAGCCCGTCAACATCGCCCCTTTTGGGTTATCTCCTGTGCCAAGGACTGAACAAAAAGTGGCCAAAATAGGGGTTCTCCCGCCCCCCAACGCTTTTGACGTCCAAATCGTTGATGAACTGGGCGTTTTAGTGGAAAGTACCCATGCACAGATAGAAGAGGTTGTCGTCGGCCGAAGCTGGGGCTTATACGCTGGTCATGGATCAGGCTTCCTGAGCCCGGAGGGCTACGGAGAGGATTTCTTCTTCTCGTCACGAATGAAATGTTCTAATGCTCTATCAGCGTTCATGTTTCGAACAAGCCTCTCCCTTGTCACAACTGCAATCACAAAAATACCTCCTGTACGCTACCTGGCGGCCCGGATGTTCCCACCTGGAACAGGTCCGTCTGAGGAAGCTCGTAGAAGCCACTATTTCAAGTATCGCACTATGGCTATAGCAGATACCAAAGGAGCTGAGCCTGTTCCGAAAGTTGAAGTCAAGTTCGCATATGGTGGTGATCCGTATGTGTTCACAGGCGTGGCACTGACGCAAGCGGCATTGGTCCTCCTGCAAGGAACCATACCTTGCCACAAACGGGGAGGTATTTTGACACCTGCAGCATTGGGTGAGGAGTTTGTAACGAGGCTAAAGCAGCCAGAGGCAGGTGTCGAGATAGAGGTTGAGGTACTGGGCGAACAATTTGACCGTATGTAAAAGAAGATTCCTCGCTATATCGTGTTTCATACCCAAATCTATGCAACAAGTAACACAATCCCAATGACAAGACAGTCCTGGGTATCTAGAGGGTATCAAAACGCCATAATCACCCACGTCAACGTCCCCGGAGCCCTTCCTCTATGCCGTGCTCGAATTCATCCTCCTCTTCCACCTGCTCATCACGAGCAAGTCGCTTTAAGCGCTCTCGTAACGCCGGATCCTGCTCTAGCTCCTGCCATAGCTCAACGTCCCATTCTTCGATATTCTCACCGCGACGACTCTTCCCCCAGGGCGGCCAATCCCAAAGTCCAGCAATTAAGAGAAGACGTTTCACGCATTTGAGCACGATCTCGAACAGACCCAGGAGCCCAAGTACGATGAATAATGTTGCCCACCATACTGCATCGGCCCCAAATACTTCCGTGAAACTATTTCGAATAGCGTATGGTCCAGACGGGCTACCCGCATAGGCTGCGTCAAGGAAACACAGCCAAGCGAACCAGCCGATAGTAGTAACAAAGAAAGATACCATGACAATGGTAGACTTGTAATGGGTTTCGAAAATGCTAATTACGTTAGCCTCGAAATGGTACTCAAACGCGGTAGTCACTTACAAAAGTTTCCAGTTGATCCAGAGAACTCCAACTGAAAATGTGAGCGTCCCCAGGGCATACAAGCCTTGGTCGCGCGCTGCCGGTGAGATCCAACCATAGCCAGCCCAGATGCCATACCAACAGGCCACACCCTCAATGGCACCGAGAAGCATCCATCGACCAAACTTCCATATGTTGAGGCCCTGGTTGCGCTGCCCGTAGACATAAAGCTCGGGAACGGCAAGCAGTGTCTCAGCGCTAAGATCTTGCTCCCAAATTCCCATACAGATAACGCAGAGACTCGTAAAAAGGGTGTTGAAAACGGTCAGACTAGTAGCTTCATACAGAGACGTGCCGCTGTAGCCAGTATATCTTTGATACTGCGCCGTTGGCAGGTAAAAGAACATTTCCTTCCAGAATGTGTAAAGAATGAACTTGGCGGTACGGACGTAATTCCATCGTCCATGGACAAGCAGCATTCTCTGCAGGAACCGAAATTGAGCAATGGCATAGTCTGCCACACGAGCTGCTTGAAGACCTTCCTTTCCAGATATTCCAATGCCCACGTGGCTGGCTGAGATCATGGCCAAGTCATTTGCACCGTCGCCGATGGCCAGGGTCAGACCTCGACGTTTCCTACCATGGTATTTCTTGAGGCGAGACCGGACGGTGCTTACCAGCAGTGCTTTCTGCGCCGGAGAGGCACGGCAGCAAATGACCGAGTTGACTTGCAACATCACCGTAAAGAATGTAGCAGATAACTCTGGCGATTTTTCAACAGCCGCAAGCGTTTGCCCATCAATAACAACCACACTATGGACTGAGCCAGCTGAAAGATCCTCTTGCAGGGCAATCAGCTGAGAGTCAAGACTTCCCTTGGAGATGTCGAGGATATACAGATCTGAGCCGGGACGGCAAATTCTGGCGGAGTGAGCGATGTTGATAGCGGTCTCTCGCTTATCACCTGTAAGCATCCAAACCTTGATATTGGCCTTTCGCAACCTCTCAATTGTCTCAGGAACACCCTTCTGTAACTTATCCTCAATGGCAGTTGCACCAACAAGATCAAACGACTGCTCGATCATGTCGCCGGCATCCTCAATGCGCTGCTGACGATCTTTGAGGCTAGTCGTGGCCTCGTCCCAAATCTTTTTCCAGGCCTGATACTCTTGTTCCGTGATGAACTTTTGCGCAAAGAGTAGCGTACGAAGGCCCTCGGTGGCAAAGTCATCCATGTGCTTAAAGCACTTGGCAAATGTCTCAGAGTCGTCAAGCAGGGCTGGATCCTCGAGGAAGGCTAGGTGTTCGGGAATTGGTTGCTGGTAATGAACGGGAGTGTTCAAATACTGGCCTCGAGGGAGATCGATTGACACACCGCGAGTCGCAATAGACAGACGGGGCTTATCCTCCGAGCGTCTAGAAAGTCGGCCAAATTCGAACGACTTGCTTCTATCCATATTGGGCCGTCTGCTTGTACTCCGGTCCCTCGACACGCCTGGGTTTCGTCGGATGGTGAGACTAGGCCGACCACCGAAACTATTACGTGGCTCTTGCTGCTCGCTGCGTCGATGCATCTCACGCTCGAGCTCAGCGCTCTTTCGAACCTCACTAGCTTTCTGCTTGGCAATCTGCGACATCTTAAGACGAGGTAAGATAGCAGAGTCGGCACCTTTACAGATGACCGACACACGACCGTCTGGAAAACGAACAACGATCGACATCTTTTTCCTTGCACTGGTGAATTCAATCACGTCCAGGACCTCGTACTTGAGCTCTTCCTCGTGGCCGTCAGGCTGGGTGACCCGAAGAGTGATGGTTTGTGTCGTTCGATTAATGACAAGGTAGCCGAGTTCCTGAGCAGCCCTGACGAGAGCTAGCTCGTCGGGAGATGCTGCTTGAAACTCTAGCTCTCCGTTCTCCTTATATTCAGGCAAACAGGTATGGCACAGAGCTACGGCGAGGATGTACTGCTTCGCCTTTCTAGCAAAACCCGAGTTAGGGCGGAGACGTAGGTATTCAATAAGATCATTCGTAGTAACGTCGGGCTGAATATGATCCGGTCGTCCCGTTGAGCGCCATTGGGATGAAGACCTGCGACTCCCAAATGAATTGCGCGAAGGTGCCATTGAAGGTCTCGAGGGTGCCATAGATGGGCGATGAGACATGGAGGGTCGAGATGGCGAGGCGAGAGCTAGTGGTGTGGATGGTTCATTCGACGCCTCGGCCTGTTCCTCTCTGATAACGACCGTGACGGGGTCTGTCTTGTAGACTGAAGGCTCACTTGGCTCAGACTCTTCATCGAGCTTAAAATCCTCCGCTTCATCGACCTTTGGTTCCAGGTCCATCTCATGCAACCAAACAGTTCCTGCAACACTGATCTTTCGAAATTTCATGATATTGTCCGTCAAGGTTCCCGTCTTGTCTGAGAAGACGTATCCCACCTGACCCAGATTCTCAAGGATAGTGTTCGTATTGCATCGGGCAGGGGTATCTGTCTCTTCATCATACATTTCGACATCCGAGTTCAGCATCAGCAACTGGCCGATTTTGACAATTTCGAGGCTGATATAAAGCGACAGGGGCACAACGTTGTTGAACATAATAATGAAGGCAATGATGATCTGGTAGAAAGGCACCTTTGCCTGTTCCAGGTACCATGAATGCCTTTCTGTGCTCTTTTGCCATTTGACATAGCCCATAGATACGCCAACAGATAAGACCACAACATAAGTTGCAAGGGTCACGACGATTTTGTTCACAACTCGCTCGAGGGCTGGCTTTTTGGCTTTTGGGTGCTTGTTGGCGTTCATGCGAATCTTGCAGTCCTCGCCAGTGTTGATTACTAGCCCAATTGCTGTGTTGGTGTTGCGAACAACACTTCCGCGATAAATAACCTCATTGGAAGTCAAGGGCACAGTCTTTTCGCTGACTGTCACGCGACCATCAAAGTTGTAGAGGTCAGGATTTGGGTTCTCAACGACGAAATCCGCCTTGCACTTGGAAATCCCCTCGATCGTGTCGCAGCCTTCCAAAGCGGGCGTGACCTGTTTGCTCTTGAGATTGGTCTCTCCATCGAGAGCCATGGTTTCGATGTACGCCAGCTTGTTCTCCCCGTCACTGTGTAGCAAGACAAGGTCTGCGGGAATAGGCTCGTCTCGGCAAAGCCTGATGATATCTCCGACCTTAATCTCGCTCCATCTCACAGGAACCCAACGCAATCCATTGAATTCCTCCTCCGGTACGGGATGCGGCTCAGCGGTCGAATGTGTCAAAAACGGGTTAAGCTTTGTCCATTTATTAAGTGGCCGTAGCTTTCCCGTGTATTTATCATCTCGTCCGAGCACAGTCGCGAAGCCAGCGTTCTCAATTTTATCCAGGCGATACCTTCGGTAGTCGTCGTAACCTTCTTTAACAATTGTCAACATCACAAAGAATAAAAGCGGTAGGATAGTAGTGTAGGATCCGGTCGTCGAAAGGCCTGGAATCTGGTGTAGCTGTTAGCAGCAAATCCGACTTCAATGTTCTGCTCATACATACCATCTGCGGTATACCAACGCAAAGGAAATAAAAGTTTCCAACGCGAGAGAACTGAAAGAAAAGTTGCTTGGGTATAAAGTCCCATACTGTATATCTTGACGTTCGAATGCTGTTCGAGACATATGGAAAACCACGGCGAGGATCGATCAAAGGGGTTTCGTGTTCGAGTTCGAGAGGTATACGTCGCCCTTCCGTCGACACAGTAACATGCTCGCGACGCAGAATAAGCTCAACAACGGTCTTCTGATATACATCTGCAGCAACATCCTTTATGCGATTGACCAATGGCGCGGAGCGACCGGCACCACTATTGCGACGGCAAACATTGACCTTTGAACGGGCTTTCGGTGATTCAGGGCCTGATGGCACCTCGGCCTCAGATCGATCTTGGAACATGATGGCTTGGCGAGGGTGTAAAACGAGTGTGTTGAGGTTATCTTGGTCGACATGCGGGATGTTCGCTGACGTCGCAATGGATCGATTGGCGTGACGGGGCGATTAACTTGAAACGAGTGACTGTTGTTGTTGCTGTTGTATTTCCTGCCCTGACCCCAACTGTTCAACCATGGGGTAATGGTCTCTGCCCCGGGGAGAGAAGGACGGCTGAGCAAATCAAATCATGAGTGAGAATGGAAGGGATGAAATGGTGGTTGATTTCGATCTGGAGTAGGAATTTTGGCCTGCCTTGATTCGGTGGTGGCGTGTCTGTGTCAGGGGTTGTTTTGTCCGATGGTACGGAGTAGTCGGCTAGATAATAATAAGGATAAGCTTATACGAGGTGGCTGACGCGTTGTAACGGGAATAAACGAATACAAGTTTGGGTATGAATTTAGTTCATCATGATTCGAGAAGGCTATTACGATGGGTGTATTGCCGTTATGACAAGCTTTACAAGTAAAGGGACAAAATATGGGGAGTACGCGTGGAGCGTTGAGGCCGAACGGGAGGCTCCTCCTCCTCTGTCTCAATCTGGGGGAAGCCATTAATAGAGTTCAGGACGATTTTAATCTGATAAACTGTTGCAACTGCACCTCTAAGCAAATTCTTACTGTACAAATTGATTGGAAGCTTTAAAGAGTTTGATGAGACAATTGGAACTGAAATCTCCTTCTCCGATTTACAGTTAGCCACATATCCAGGTTGTCTCTCAGACTCAGGCACCCCTCATAGTAGATCGTAAAACCACCTGTGGGATACATACGTACGTACCAAGACGAACATCAGCCAGTATCAATCTCATCATCCGCCGCCAACCAACTTATTAGGATTCTCTTTCTATCATTCTTATCATTCACTGTATATTCATTGTATGATTACTTTGTGCTGTCTAAACTCCATTACACATACTCTTTTGGCAGGTTGAGAAATTGCTATTTATATCTTTACCACCATTTCACGGTCCTGGAAATTACTTACAGTACATCATGGGAAACACCAAACCCCAATTCTTCATCTGACATTCACTTATCACAATTATATGATGCAATCTCGCGAAATGTGTAGGTATGGATATACTTCCGGATCTTTCCTGAACCCCGAGGCATCAACTCGGGCTTTTAACGACCCTCCATGTCCAACTCCCCTGTCAAGCACACACAAAGGATCTTCAGTTGCAGCGAGCCCTGGCTCCCTCTCCAGACCCCCTTGTTGGACCGCTATTGCCTGCTTTCGTGCAGTTTCGGCTGTGTCTTTTTTTTTTCCCTTTGCTTCTTCCGCTGTCACTTGTGCAGCTACCCATGGTACACCACGAGCGTGTCGATGAGCAAGGATTATCGACAAATCCACAACTTGAGTATCTTGGCTTTCGACATTTGCTCTTAAGTTGCTTTGAGAGCCACGTGGATATGTAGTTTGAGTATATATGTTGAATACAATTAACTTTATTATACTCCTGCATGTCAAGCGTCTGCAAAACAGATTGCTGGACCAGCTTTATCAACCCCTCCGTATCAACTTTTAATAAGCACAGCAATGCAGAACAACGAAAAACAGATAGCCTCCCTCCATGATTGTTTGGCTGTACCAGCCATTTTGCCACTCCCGATTCAAGATGCCTCCCAGATTAAACAACGAAAAAGGATCTTTGCGAAAACAAAAAACAAAACAAAAAGCAGATAGCCACCACCCAATTTTTGACATTCGCTGAAAAGACAAAATGCACCCTGAAGATCCAAACCGTTTTCTGATGCATGCGTAAGCCTCCGAATTGTATCGAGTTTCCCTATTTGATCGTGATCTTTTTGGAAGTTCCTCTAAAAAGGTACCGGTCCTGTTGGTGATTATGTATCATCATGCTGTTGTGGTCTGAACCTTTGATCTTTTGCCCCTTTAGTGCACTCCCGCGTGCTCAAAAAGAGCTCGGATGGCGTCGTTGTCCATCTTGGCCTCAAGCGCGAGTTGGAGCTGGATCCTCGCTTTTTGGGGGTTAAGAAAACCAGCTCCGATTCCTGCCTGACAGGGTCCCACGAAACCGCCTTCTGGTCGGCGGCTCACTATCACGGGGATCTTGGTTTCACGGACTATGCGTCGGATCTCCTCAGTGCCCTTGGAAGTCCAGAATCCAGCACCAAGGCCTGCGAGGACGATGCCTCGTGCACCGAGATCAACAGCCGCCTTGAACATGCCAACACTGAGCTCCTGGTAAGCGTAGAGTATGTCCACTTGAGGCAGTGCTGATGATGGAGGTCGGGGCGGTAGTTTGAAATGGTGGTGGCCCAGCGGCCGTGATGGCGGGTAAAAGAAGACGGGCTGGATGTTGACAAATGTTCCCAATAAGCCGCTGTCAGGAGCTTGAAAAGCATCGAGATGGTTTGCGTTAACCTTTGTCGTGAAGCGAGCAGATCCGATGCGGTCGTTGATGGCAATCATGACTCCCCTACCTCTGGCGGTCTCACTAGCAGCCAAAGTCACTGAAGACAGCAAATTCATGGGTCCATCAGCGCTTATAGCCGTTGCAGGACGCATAGAACCCGTTACAACCACGGGTTTGTCGCTCTGGATCGTGAGATCAAGGAAGAAAGCCGACTCATCCAGAGTGTCGGTTCCGTGCGTCACAACAACGCCTTGTGTAGATGAACTGTTGAGATCGGCCTGGATTTGCTCCGCCAGCGCTTGTAACATGTCTGAACTCATGTCTATACTGTCTGTGTTGGCGAATTGAACACCTCTCACGTTGGCAACATTGCATAGCTGTGGCACCGCATCAATGAGGGATTGGACACTCAACGCAGCTGATTGATATCCCGTCGTTTGGTCAGCCGAACTAGCAGATCCAGCGATAGTGCCCCCTGTCGCATAAATGGTGATATTTGGAAGATTCGGACTGAAGCAGTTGAACTCAGGGGTAGTTGAGATTTCAAAGGGAATGCTTGTCTGTATTGGCGCCTTTTGCAACGCGGAGAAGTGTGGTTGAAGATACAGCTCATGAACAGGAGGGCCGAAGACTGAAGCGGCCCATGAACCAAACTGAAGCAGCGCAGTTGAAGGAGCCAACACACTCAGGATGATTCGCCACAGGTAAGTTGTCCACGAAGCCGACGAAGGGGTCATCTTGATGGTCGACGAAGCAGCTGGCCCGGAGCAGTAAACCGGAGCAGTAGCAACCAAGGCGTGGCCGTGAAGCCGTTTGAAGCTGGGCATCATGATGTGGGATTCTTGAGTCTTTAGTTTAGACATCCAGTATAATACGGTAGGACGCTTGTCCTTCTTTCTCGCCAGCCAAGGTCCAGCCTCTGAGGAAATTGAGAGAGGGAGATTTAGATAAACTATGAACCCAGCAGCGAATGTCCCATTCTTGTACTGCACGTATGGCTAACTTAACCCATTTGCATTGGATTGTCTGTTTACAGTACAGTACAATTATTAGTCAATTTCTCCAACCTCGAGCTTCTACTTCTGAGCACGGTGCATCGGCCCGTCAGACGAATCGCAGTCTATCTTACGACCCCTGGACACTGACTGAGCAGGGTATGGGCGTGGTCTGACATGGTTGCATTTCACGCATTTTTTTTTCTGGGTTCTGCAGCAAGCAAACAAATTGATGAACTTTGCACCTTCGTCCCTCGGCAAGGCCCTAGTAGTGATTGCATTTTGCGCCATTAGCCCAGGGTTCTCTTCCACTAAACATGGGGGAGCGGAGGGGGTCCCATGTTGTTATGGGGCAAGACAACGGCTATGGAGAAGAGCATGAGCATGGGGGCAGGCAAAGCAGACGGAATATGATGGATCAATGTGAGTGGGAGTTGTAGTGAGTGGGTGCTTGCATGTGGTGGTGGTGATAAATACAGTAGTGGATGGACGGATGTGATGTGCAGTAGGGGGAAATGGCTGAATAGCAGCCGAGAGAATGACGATGGCTGCAGGAAATATGTAGATGCCTTGCCTATTACGAGGTCATACTTTGGTGCTTATGTATGAAAATGGCCAGTACCTTAGGTATCCGCTGGTGTATGTATCGTGAGTAAGTGAATCAATCACCTTGTATGCAGCTATTTATTCTGTCTTTTTGCTCAAGCCAAGACAATGACAGCCTGGTCAACTCGGCTCCGACAAGGGTGCCACTGGCACTTTGGTGTGCTCAAGGATGTTCGATAACTAAGGAATACCCTCTTGACAACTCCATACATCCACGCTTGCAGGTTCATTGGGTTCATGGTTTTATCAACGTTGCGTTGCGTTGCGTTGGGATAGATGTGTTGTGTTGTTGGCTTTAGCTAAGCGGGCATGCAACTCGAGTGGGCGTGCGTAGCAAACAACAATGGATACTCGTTATATTGACTCGTGGCATGACATGCACAATATAGGTAATACATACTGCTATCAGCATATCTTTTCATCTAGGTTGTCACTTCATGTATCTTCTGAGTCAAGAGAGTCAAAATCCAAGAACAAAAACATGGTCATCACATTTTATTACCTATCAAACACAGCCCAAAGCAGACACGACACTGCAACGCCAAGGTTACTTTGCACAAGATGCAAGACACACATGCACCACACATGCTGTACAGGACAGTAACAGCAGGGTTCTCGTTCTCAACCTATTCTTCTTCCACCTGTGGGGCTTCCTAACCTGGCTCCTCATCCGATGCCCCGTAGACCCATTAACTACCTAGACATGTCGTCTGAGGCAATTCTAAACATGCATCCATATCCATATCCATACCGATACAGCATCCTGCCTTAGCCTGGCTTACAACACATGCCACTTTATTCCGGCGGCGCATTAGCATTGTACATGCCAGCATCATCTTGATCCATCCGGTCTTTCTCTCTGACTTACCTAGCTGCGCTTCTCAATTTGGTGGTCCTGGCCCGAGTCTTTGCACCAATTTGTCTTTTGCTGGAATTCCGGATTTGACTTGATAGAAGGAAAAGGCTTGATTCTTCTAAGCTAGCTACAGAAAGAGAGGACTATTTATAATAGTCCTAAGGCATTCACCTAAGCTAGATTGCCTATAGCTGCCTAGATAGGCTTCCTGCATATAGGCATCTAGGGCAAATAGCAAATACATATAAACAAGGGCATCAGTTATCCAACAATTTGGTTCACACCACTAGAGTACGATAGCGCAACACCATCTTACAATTCACATGATGTTGCTGACACGCACCTCATCAACTATGTACCCGAGTCTGTTCATAGGTAGCTACTAACATAGAACCTTTTTGAAGGGCTGATTCCTCACGTCACACATACATACATACGGGAATAGCAGCGAAACATCAGGTGCTTTCTTCAGCTCCAACTGTTGCATACCCATATGCATGTACATACGTAGTGGCACACAGGGAAACAGCCTGCAACCTGCATCATTTGCCCTTACAATGCCAAGACTACTACCAAAGGGTCCTCAGATCATAAAGAACGAACAGGCCCCCCACGGCAAAAATCAGGCCTGGCTCCTGTTCAATAAACCCGGCCGGGTATGTTATTCCTCATGTAGAGTAGAGGAGACTTATCTGCCCCGTCGAAGAAACATCAACAGCGGGTCTGCATTAGCAGCGCATCCTAGCCTTCCAAGAATGATCTAGAGTAGAATTTTTCTTTCTTTTTCCTTGAAGAATGACAGGCAGCGGGTTCAAGGTCCCTCCCGCGGTTTCACGGCATTCCCGCCCCATCTATTCCCACTGCTGACGACAACTCATGCCGGCACTCAGAAGAGGCAATGCCAACTAGCTGCCAAGGGATTTGCAAGAATGAGAATAAGAAATGTCTTGCGTTTCACTGAGACTACTTTAAAGTTTCATGGCTGAACATCCTCACATCTTCACAGACTTCCTTAGTTTCAATCTTTGTGTAAATTCAATACGCTGCTCGCGGTCCACCCCGGGACTTCGCTATGTTTAGAAAAAGAATGAGAGAGAAGAAAAGAAGAAAAGAATACAAGGCGGCAATTTCTTTATAACATCCTTTAATGCCGAAATAACGTCATTCTAGACCATGATAGCACATGGAGCCTTGAGAGCATCTCGGCGCCCCTATACCGCAGTAGCTGGTGTAAGCTTCTCCATGCTAGCCCCTCCCTCGAACCACTCCGCCGAAATGAGCTTCTCGCGGGCAGAGTACAAGTGTTTGTACGCAGTCTTGACTGTACCATCGCTGACACCCGCCTGCTTGGCTATAGGTAGTGAGCTGCGCGATTCTCCGACGATCTGGCACGCCATGTAGATGCATGCTGCGGCAACGGATAGAGGCGATCGTCCTGCGAGAGCCGAAATATTGTTGGCCCGCTCTGCCAAAGCGCGAGAGATCTTGGATATTTTGGTCTGTTTCGTGAAGCCAAGCTGAGAGACATAACGGCCGCATAGATCCTCGGCACCCACTGATGTGTTCTCGTAGTTGGTGACTGTGTTGAGACCTGTGGCTTCGCCGTCTTGGTCCTGCAGCTTCTGCAGAAAGCTCTGAAGTTGCTTGAAAACTCGACCGACTTCCTTCTTGCTCACGCTAGTCAGGTTGAAGATTTCACGGAAGGTTCGAGGCACGTTGTTCTGCCGGCACGCGATGAAGATGCAACCCGCAATGACGGCATCCTGGGGCTTTCCTTTGAGGAACTTGTGCTTATCCACGAGCTTGAAGATGTGCTTTGCAGCGTTGGAAACGTTCGTGCCCATGTTGATAGCTTCGCAGTAGGAAACGATCTCCTTGTAAGCTTGCATGAGGCCCTTCTGTGACTTGTCTTGGTTCGTGTTGTTTTGAGTCCTGGACAGAGCCTTGTGTGCCTTGGTCTCGGAAAAGGCTACCGTCGTCGCGAGTTGCTGGCCTTCGACAAACTCATCCTGCGGTCCACCAACACGGCTGGGGTCATCGCCTCCTTGGTCGTCATTTGCAAAAGTTCGCCATTCTGATCTCGTATCAATGATTCTTGAGCCGACTACCATACCGCAGTCTTCGCACACTGTATCACCGCTGGAGAACTCCTCGACTAGGTGGGGCGGGCTGATGTTGCACTCAGGACATACTAGGATGTTACTGAGGTCTTCCTCAAAAGCAGGCGCATCGCTGCCGTTAGGAGCCATCATCCGAGGCGGCACGTTCTGCCGTTTAGGATGAGGATGTTTCAGTAGAAAATGAGATGCGGCGAAGTTAGGTGAGGAAGGGCGCTTTGTCCAATGGATTGTATGATAAGAATGACTAAGCGAGCTCTGACTGCGATGGCGTTTAGGCTGCAGACCGTCTGGGCAGGCAGTCTGATTAAATACCCCTACCTGACACAGCTTCTCGATGAATCATGGAGGAAAATATCAAGGACAGTTGTTCAGTTTACATTTGCAAATAGATAAATAAGATCAACGTTCACTGCTCGAGCTCATAGAAGGGCACTAAAGAACAGATGGTACTATGTAGATACATAGGTACCTAGGTACCCAGAAACTATACGTGAGCACGTGATCTCTTTGTTCTTGCTGACAGATTCTGCAGAAGCTTGGGGAAGGTTTACAAATTACCAACAAAGAAACCTTGAACAATAAAGCTTTGGCAAGTCTGCTTATTTTGTTCTTCTGGGTTTGACTTGATTATCTACTCCGTAATCCTTCTTCGTCCACCTATGTACCTACGTAGGTACCTACATCTAGCCTACCTAAATACTAGTAGTAACTCCCGACAAATTAAAAGTCCCAGGCGCCACCTCAAGCCTGAGCTGTCGATGCTTTTTTATGAGTCTGACCAACGTAAATATGATGGTTACAACAAACTTTGAGTTCCGGATAGTGTATTTCCGTTTTCTAGGTTTGATTTTCCTACTTATCTCACCACAAATCTATCTGTAGTCCCAGCTGAACATAACTACTTACCTTAAGGTGCCTAAGGTACCTAGTAAGTTAGTACCTAGTCATCTCGAATTGAGTGTTGTTCCAGCCACAGCGGGGACTGTTCCCTGCCAAGCTTGACCTTGAGAACACTAAACCATTATATCCATGGAAGCTCTCCCTTCGACGTCATTTCTTCAAGCTGTTTTCAGAGGATATTCCAGATAATTCATCTTGTAGAATGTCCGAGATTAGTCATTGGTAATGCCAGCACAAGCATTGGTTTGTGTTTTGTCACGTCAAGATAAGAATTCATCTCTCAGTGTTAGAACTCATGACGTTGCATGATCAGGCTCATCATGAAATGTCTCTTTATTTTGTCCTCCTCCATCAACGATGCGCTAGAGTTTCCATTGTCCGAGGTCGGCCAATCACCAGGTGCCGAAGGGCCACTCCGCAGTACGTACTTTCGACTCATTCACAAGTTGAGTCAAGAGAACAAACATCTCAATATTGAACAAAGAAGAGCGATACCCCAATCAACTTACCAACTGTGCTTGGTCGATCCTCTCCATCATCACTCTCTGTACAAGCCTCCTGGTTGTTCTAGCAAAGTACGAAGATGGCATCTCAATCCCAAGCTGGTGGGCAAAATGCCCTCTCGCCTGTCGATATCAAGCCTCTTCTGACCAAGCTCTGGCCTAACGGGTCTGCTGTCTCTCCTCAGGAGATTGCCGAGGCCATCTCTCACTTTTTCACAAATCAGGTCACTGAGGCTCAAACGGCTTCTCTTCTCATGGCATTGCATTTCACAAAGCTTGATTTCAGAGCTGATGTTTTGGCCGAGTGTGCCCGTGTCATGCGAGTGGCCGCTGCACCTATTCCTGTAGAGGAGCTGAAGGAAGTCATCGAACGAAGAGGGCGAAAGGAGGGAGCTTACAATGGTGGATTGGTAAGGAAGCGGACCAAATCAGCTGGATCAACGAGCAATTGTTAACATAATCTCAGTGTGACATTGTTGGAACTGGAGGTGATGGCCATGATACCTTCAACATAAGCACCACCTCATCCATCCTAGCCTCAGCCTTGCTCATGGTTTCCAAGCACGGTAACAAAGCCAGCACCTCAAAATCTGGCAGTGCTGACTTGGTCGCTTGTATGAAACCTCAGCCTCCCATCATCAGCGCCGTCCGCCCTGACACTCTGGTCAAGGCTTACTCTGAGACTAACTACACTTTTCTGTTTGCCCCTGTGTTCCACACTGGTATGCGCTACGTCGCGCCCATCCGCAAGCAACTGCCTTGGAGGACAGTTTTCAACAACCTCGGCCCTTTGGCCAACCCTGTTGAAGATGTGCTTGAAGCCCGTGTCATTGGTGTTGGCCGAAGGGATCTTGGTCCAGCCTTCGCTGAGGCGCTGTGCATGGCTGGTTTCAAGAAGGCTCTCATCATCTGCGGCGAGGAAGAACTCGATGAAGTCAGCTGCGCTGGTAACACTCTATGCTGGAGGGTCAACGAGACCAGCGCTGGAAGGCTCGAGGTTGAGCACTTCACCGTGCACCCGAGTGACTTTGGTCTGAGCACACATCCCCTGGATACAGTGTCATCTGGTAAAGAGCCCTCCGAGAATGCAGAGATCTTGTCTCGAATTCTGCACAATGAGTTGCCTGACGATGACCCGATTCTTGAGTTTGTTCTTCTCAACACTGCGGCTTTGCTCGTCACATCAGGCATCTGCGAGTCCAATACCAGCAACATGGGTGATGGGGATGACGGCAAGGTCATCACTGAGCGCGGCCCTGGTGGGCAGCGCTGGAAAGAGGGTATCCGAAGAGCTCGCTGGGCCCTCAAGAGCGGCGAGGCCTGGAGACAGTGGGAAAAGTTTGTCAAGGTCACAAATGAAATCGGTGCTTAAGAGATAGGAATACGTTATTACGATTGAGATTGTTATCATACACAAAAGCTTCATTCTCATTACACCTTTAACACATCAAAAGCCGTTCCCGTCGTCTCGTCGCCGCTGCTCCCATGGTATAAATAATTCCAGTCCTAGTCTAAAGTCATGTAGAGATAGATATATTGGTATATGTCGTGATTGTGGGTTTTGCTTCATGGTCCATACTTCATGCTTCAATCCTGGCGTATTAAAATACTCTCCCTATTTCTGGCGAAGCTGGGCTTGTTGTTGAAGTTGATGTCGTTGGTGAGAGTGGAGAGTAGGGGCTGGTTGAGCTTGATGAGAAAGATTGTGGTTGAGGTCGGGACGAGGAGGATCCAGCGTGAGTTTGTAGTCTCGAGCGATCGACTCCCGGGTGCCTTCGCATCAGCGTTGATTTGTTTCGCTGAATATCAGCTTCGTATGCTTTCCAGTCTGTCCTGAGACTTGTATTTCTATCCTCCTCTTCAGTGTCGTTCTCATCTTCCTGTCGCACGGTTGCTCGTGAAGAGGCGCGACTTTGTAATGACTTGCGAATTATTTTAGATCGCTGAAAATCTTCCTTTTCGTTCTTATCTAGCCCTGACTTTGTGCGCTTCTTCTTGCCAAGAGAGAAAGACGGAGATCGTTCTTCACGTTGGCATTGGCGTGGTTTGACCCACGAGTATAGATAACTTAGGATAGGCATGATGATAGGAGAGAAAAACAAAAGAAATAGAACGAATGAAGAGGTGAGCAAGAGATCGATAACCTGCCAGATGCCTACTTTAATATCTTGACACCAGGTATCGGTAATTATAATAAGATTTCAAGCCTTCCGTGAATGGGCGGGGATATCCTGGGGAGCCACAGGCTATGAATGGATGATCCTGGGAACGGGTAAACGGTTACGTGCCGTGCAAGGCCACGTAACTACGAGGACGGTTATGATATGTTAGTTTATGGCAGAACCTCTGTTGTCCGTAGGACAAAGATTAGTTGATCTTTGCCTTGGCTGGACTGATCTGTCTGGTGTGGTCAAGGGCGCACAGCGGCTCGCACACTTGAGGCGCGCGCGGTTCTATAAATGGGAGTGAGCCGGGGTCAAGAGATTGATATATGTATGATTCTTTCTGGGCCCACGACAAGGTCTCTTCACGAGCAAAGACGCTTCATTCTGGTTTATGGCATTGGGTAAAATGGTTAGTTTAGGTCACGGCATGTTTCAGGTCTATGTTTGGGGTAGATCTCTTCCGAGATTCGCCTCTAGACTTCCATCGATGCATCACATCGCGACAGAAAGATAGAAGCATGAGATGGGAAGCAAGGATTGCAATCCCACAGCTATTTCAGAATACAAATTCAGCAGCCAAGACCAACCACAAGCCCAGCTATCCGGAATGGGAGCAACCCCCAAGCACCAATACGAGCCTGTGGTGGCTATGTTGAGCCTATAATCAGAAGAGATATTGACAAGGACAAGATTCTGAACGGGATACAGCTAGCGATGGGAGTTTTGGGGGAGACACAACATGAGAATTCTATTACATAATGACGGTACAACACAATCTTTACAAGCCCAGCTGTGAACAATGATTTTGTGGGTTTTGAGTGAAGAAAGAAGCTTTTCGGGACGGTTCGCTCTTCGCTGGAAGGTGAGTGTGGCTGAAGCATCACCAGTTTGCTACTAAACAAGCCATTGATCGGCACTGCTGCGCCCGAATGAGGCGTATCACACTGTCGCAATCTCACAGGCTCAGTCCTCTGGAAGGGATTATGATCACTAAGGACTGATCATGTTTTTCTAAGCAGCTATGTAATATCGTGACTTTAGGCCTCTTGGGTACCGACCATATCCAAGCATACTAATATTTGAATCCAGGTCCAGGACACAGTTACTCATAGCATCATTGGCTGCTGAATATGGCATGCTATACACTTTCTCAACTAACCATATGAAAGGTCTTTCTAGCTTCTCGATTGGTGATTAGGTAGCTCACCATCGCATAGACGGCGAAACTACAAGGTTGCCGATGATGCGAATGCATCTTGTCAGCCATCAATGAATAAACTATTTACATCGCGATCAATTACTCCATGGGAATCATCGCTAATCGTCGGAGCCGAGAAGCTCCAGCAACGGCGAAATGTCACTCGGCACCGAACTCATAGTGATTGGCCCTCTTCCCCAAGGGCCGAGGTGCAATCCCCGCATGGAGCTCTTTGTTCAAGCTCAATCAATTAACTGGACTACCTACAAGCTCATCAACGCACAATTCCGAACTCCCGTAGCTACCCATCCGGTTCCGATGACCGGTGACAATATCTCAAGCATCAATCTATATACATATCTACATACCATTGCACAAGATTTCAAGTCTCACAACTGAGTTGCTCAACTTAGTTCATATTTAGCACTGCCAAGCTGACAGTTCGCTGAGGATGAGCTTATTCCTTGCTGCTCGATCCTTGAGGTCTAAGCCCATCAATGGCTGTGCGCATGGAGTGCGCCGGTACTCAAGTGCCGTGAAAACCGGACTCCCGCTCGAGGGCATTCGGGTGCTGGACATGACCCGGGTTTTGGCCGGTGTAAGTCGAATTTTTGCATGAACATGGGTTGACAAGTGCTGACCTTCATAGCCTTATTGTACTCAGATTCTGGGCGATCTTGGGTAAGTTTACTAATGTCATCAATGACCCTGGCCGTTTTAACATGGCCCAATGCGCAGCGCTGAGGTGATCAAGATCGAGCATCCTGTTCGCGGCGATGATACCAGAGCTTGGGGACCTCCATATGCAAAATACAAGGACGGGTCGTCTGCCAAAGGCCCTGGAGAGTCTGCCTACTTCTTGGGGGTAAGTTTGTGCCTTCTCTGCACTGAACTTGTCTCACAATGTCCTACAGGCAAATCGGAACAAAAAGTCGTTGGGCTTGTCCTTCCAGCACAAGGAAGGAGTCGAGGTCCTTCATAAACTTGCTGCAAAATGCGACGTCTTGGTGGAGAACTACCTCCCGGGGACTCTCAAGAAGTATTCCATGGACTATGAGACCTTGCGCAAGATTAACCCAGGTCTGATATATGCCTCTATTACGGGCTACGGCCAAACAGGGCCGTATTCCAACCGCGCTGGCTACGACGTCATGGTTGAAGCTGAATTTGGTCTGATGCATATTACTGGAGAGCGAGATGGTCCTCCAGTCAAGGTTGGTGTCGCGGTAACTGACCTGACGACTGGTCTCTACACCAGCAACAGCGTCATGGCGGCGCTTTTGGGACGGGCCAGGTCAGGAAAAGGTCAACATATCGATGTCGCACTGAGCGATTGCCAAACAGCGACATTAGCCAACATCGCCAGCAGCTGTTTGGTAAGTGGAGAGAAGGATTCTGGCCGCTGGGGCACAGCTCATCGTAAGTTTGAGTGTCTGAACAAGAAATCCAATGCTAACTCAGAAGCTTCAATTGTTCCTTACAAGTCTTTCGAGACCAAAGATGGGGGTATTCTGTTTGGTGGAGGCAATGATCGGCTGTTCGGTGTTCTCTGCGATGGTTTAGATCAACCACAGTGGAAGGACGACGCTCGATACAAAACCAACGCTGATAGAGTCGAACATCGGAACGACCTAGAGGCCAAGATTGAGGCAATCACAAAACTTAAAACAACACAAGAATGGCTCGAGATCTTCGAGGGCAAGGGTATGCCCTATGCTGCCATCAATGATGTCCAGGGGACGCTCAACCACGAGCATACAAAGGCCCGGAACATGGTTGTCGAGATGGAACACGATGAGTGCGGCCCTCTAAAAATGGTCAACACGCCTATAAAGTTGTCCGAGACTCCTCCAACGATTCGCAGCGCGCCGCCTATGTTAGGTCAGCATACTAATGAAGTGCTACAAGAGCATCTTGGGTTGAATGAAGCTGATATTAATGCATTGAGGGAAAAGGGAATTGTCGGGTAGAACACGCATAGAATAGAACATGAAGCGCAAAGATTTTTGAGTAGTCACCTTGACTTCTACCTAGGACTCCTGCTGTTTTAGTGGTTGTGAACAACGGCGGCAGGAACTAACGTTAAACTGAACACCCAGGGTGCTTCCTGCCTTTTACGATCAGAGTACTCCACGTGACCACACGTGTCACTGATTGAACTGAACATCTCACTTTGCCATGTTAATCCATTGTTTCCAATCTCAACAATATATGACCGTGCAGTCCCCTTCTCAAATAATACTTAGTCCACATACCGATCAGCCCTAGGACGGGCCCTTCCTCTCATTTTGCAGTCTTTCTTACAGTTTTGGACGTCGAATATTTCGCGACAGTTACGGACTTTGACATCAGCCTACAAATGATCACTAACAAGCCATCTTACGAGGACGAGAACATACATCATGGACCAAGTCACAGAGCAATTACGCGTCGAACCCCCGAAAGCCATTGAACTGGATGTCATGATGGAGGATATGTCTGCCAAAGATGTCATTTCAATTACACCGGCACCAAAATTCTCATATACACCCCAATTCCCATCAGAGAGCTCAGTCATCTTGGGCCGTCTCAAGAATGGTTCCCAAACAGAGGGCAACGGGAATGTCAGAGACAAACATTCCGCAGACTTGAAAGACACTTTAACTATGCCGACACCTACTAAAGCCAAAGGTCAATCCTCACTATCATACTCTCTCAATGCAGGCGTGAAACGAAAACGAGAAGAGTCGTCGGAAAAGATTGATCTGACTCAAAGCACCGTTCCCTTCCCGTGGAAAGTCCACTCTCAAACTCAACAAGCTACTATCGAGGCTCAGCATATCGGAGAGGAAACCCGATGCTCAATGTGTGACGGTTCTGCTCAAGTTTCCCCCTTAGTCACATGCATTAGATGTCTTGCATCTTGGCACCAAAAGTGCCATCCTCCTTTGGTTAGGGGCGAGGACATGACTTCTGCAAGCTTCACTTGTGCGAAGTGCGTTGCGGCCAGAGAACAGACCATCAGACTCAGGGGCAGAGTTAGTCAGCAACGGGAACACGAAATCGAGCGGCTTCGACAGAAACGTCTGTCTGCTCTCCCCAACGGTGTTATCCCTGCAAAACCTCACCTCGTGGGGTTTGGTCCTGGTCGGGCTTCGGATGCTTCAGTAAGTTCCACGACACTTGAGAAGGATACCATGGCTCACATGACGATAGCGAGCACAATACTTTGAATCAATGCCGAAGACGGACCTTCTTAACATTCTATCATTGTGCGATCAACTGAAACCAAACCTTCTTGTTGACGTACTCGTATCTATTTCAAAACGGCATCCTGAAATGCCCATATTCGATTCGCCAGACTGGGATAGTCAATTGTCAAACACTTCTCGGCCTCCTAAAACAAAGCATGACGAGAAGCCGCGACATGGCCATGTTCTTGTCAACAGAGCAGCAAAACCGAAGCAAAAGACTACGAAAAAGATACTCAAACGCACTCGGGTCATAGAAGTCATCACAAGTGCGCCAGAGGAAGATAATGTCAATATTTTGCCGCCAACTTGGGCAAAGGCTGGCCATGGGTTATACTCACATTTACTGCCTGATACAGAAGACAGGTCGCTTCTCATGGATGAGAACGATGAAGAGTCGTTCAGTCACTTTTTGGTCGATGGGGCTGGGCGTCAGATCATGGAACCTGTGGGTGCTTAATGGAGAAAAGAGCAGGCATTTGTGCATTTTTGGTGGTCTTTTTCAGCTAATTCGGGAAAAGATTCGGAGTCAGTCTAGGCATAGGAGTTGTTGAAGGGAAATCTCAGCTTCAGGCCAATCAGCCACTATGGAAGCTCATTCGTTAATAATTATCACCAAACAAAAACTCGAGACCGAGAAAACATTATTCGATTCCGGGCTTTAGCGTTATCATATGAAATATTTGTTTTGTGATAAGAAACAGAAGACATCGACAGACGAGTGGGATTATCCGGTAATCCCCATCAAAGAAACACATTCCAGTTCCAAGTCATCCTCCATCTATTACATATTAGACCATGAGTACCCAACTATTCGTCCATAATCATTTTTAACCGTTTAGCAGTTGCATCCGAAGATGCCCTTGAGGCTGACGTGGATGCTGGCGACGATGCGGATGAGGCCCTGGATCTTGACAGAAACACAAGCTCCGACCTTGTTGACAAAGAGAACGGTGTCCTTGACAATGCAGAAACCAACGAGTCCGTTGACATAGCCACCGATGCTGCCACGGACATCGACGTAGTTCTTGCAGCCCTTGGAGCAGTAAGAGACGCAGTCATAGACCTGGCAGTTGCCGAGACCGAGGAAGCAGGTAATGCTCTTGACGAAGTCGACAACAGCGTAGACGAGACCGCCAGTGACGCTGCCGGGGCGAACGGCATATCCGTACTTGTTGGTGTTGAAGAGGGCGACGGCATCAGCGCTGCTCTCGAGGTAGAGACCGGCAAGACCACCACAGACGGTCTTGAGGCTGGCGCTCAGCTGGCCCTTGACGTTGATGGCGGCACCGCCATAGAGAGCAACCTCGGCGCCGATAGAAAGAGGAGCAAGGAAGACAGTGTTCTTGAGGCTGGCCTGGCAGTAGGCGTGCTTAGTGTCGTACTTGACGATCTTGTAGGGAGAAGCAGCACAGTAAGCGCCGAGCTTGACGTCAACACCGGCACCGGCGTAGACGCTGGCACTGGGCTTGGGCCAGCAGCCGGAAGTCTTCTTGCCAGCGCACTTCTTGGCCTTGCCATCCCAGGACTGGCCGGGAGGGCATGAGCAGGCCTTGGTCCAGGGGCAGTAGGACATGGCACCGGGGCAGGAGAAGGTGGTGCGAGCCTCAAGGTTGTTGGAATCGGAGCGGATGGTGAAGTCGCTAGGGGAGATGTTGGAGGTGGTGTCGAGGAGAGCATCTGGGGCAGGGATGGCGGAAGCCATCGAGGCCATCGAGGCCAGAGTGACGAGGAAGTTGGAGAAGTACATTTTGATGATGTAGGAGATTTGGCAGTAAGATAGAGAGTGGTTATTTGTTTGAAATGGTTGGAAGAAGTGAAAGAATGTTAAATATGCCTTTGAGGCTTTGTTGAAGCGAATGTAAGTTGAAGAAGTTGATAGAAGAGAGAGATGCTGATGAGAAAGAGTTGATTGTACGGGATATCGAGAGTGTTTATATAGCCATCATGAGTTGTCTCTGTGAGGCCGAGGATATTTTTATCACATGGTCACTGCGAAGTCTTCAAAGACGGCTCAGTCCTCAGTGTTACATTACAGACTCCGTATCTCCCTGCTAATCAGGCGATGCCGGTGATAGTGTCGAGAGGTCCAAGCACAAGCTGAGTCTGGATGTTTTTCGGCCAAGGTCGAGCTGGTAGATGGAGATGCTTGCGAGGTGCTAACCAGGAGTAGGCTGGTGTGAGTTCACGGACTGAGTTTGGTTGGCTTGGTATTCGATGTGCATGGTGTTGATGAGTTATGCAGACACTTGGATACGGGCTGTTGGTCGAGTCCGAATTGTTCTCAAGCTGAGGTGGCTACCGTAGAATTTGAGTGATGTTACAGTGAGAAGAAGTTCTGTCGTCTATCGTCTCTACTCAATATCTCTCAAATTGGTCGTTGGGAGAACACGTTGATAGTTTTCGAGTTAAGCAAGATATTACAGCATTACAGCAACAGCTATGTTTCAACCTCCGTCCTTCACTCGATAAGCATAACTTGGTCCTCCATTGATTATCCCCGTTGAAACAACGATCAAGACCGTTCGACGTTCTGCCTACAAGTAAACTCCGATCGGAAGTCGGCTTATTAAATTAGATTCCACCAAAAAGGAGGTTTACCTGCAAGTAAAATGTTTCATTTCTCGGGCCGCGCTGGTCCATCCAGGAAATCAGCTCACCACTTACCCAAAAGAGGCAAAGCCACCACGACGAGGCGTTTCTTTAATTAAACCAACAGCATGTTTCAGGCCTGAGAAAGCTGCGCTGCACTGCACAGCTCAGCTGATCTATTTTGTCCCGAAGAGAGATATCAAGGAGTGTCCTTGGAGAAAACTGCAAGAGTGAGTTGTTTATGTGTCTCTATTTTTAAAAAGATGTGTGGGGATGTGGCTTATGTGATACAATCATATCGGAGGTTAATGGAGGAGGGGGGAAGGGAGGGTTCTGGGGTTGTGGAGTTGAAACAATTGCTGGGATGCTTTGGCCTTCGGCAGATCGACAGTGTTTTCTTTCCTAATTGTTTTTCTTCCCTGTCGTGATCTGTCAAGCTGAGGTCTGTTCGGGTGCATCCGATATAGTGCTATATAGTAGACTCAGTGTTATCATAGCAGCAGCTTAATGATGTAACATCATGACGTTGATGCTCTCTCTACAGCACGTCCAACTGTGTGCCCTGAGAACTCTTTCAAACTCAACCCACTGAGCAATTCTTTAAGGCGCATCGTTCAGCTGCACCAGCCAAACCGCACGCATAGTCTTGGTAGTGGATCGTCAAAGAATAGCTACCGGTCTAGATGCAGCTTTTCCCTCAAAAAAAAATATTCACCTGCAGCTCCGAAGTTTCAGACTCTGGTAGCCCATAGCTAAATAGAGGCTCACGCACGGTTCGTTGTTGGTGGCAGCGGTGATGGCTTTAGCTATCGTTTCTGACTTAGGAGCTGTGTTCGTTTTAGTACATATCCACATGGACCATCCTTGTTGACATTCATGTTCTGTATTGTTTTTTGTTTCTATATGTCAATGCTTTAAGGTTTCTTCAACACGTACCGTCAGCCGAGGGGTCAATAACCTTGTCCTGATGGCTCTGTGAGGTCATGCTCCTGTATTTCCGTTGTTGGCTGTACTGATGGATTTGAGTCTAAGTCATGACTCGTATGGGTCTCGGGACTGCATCTTGGACAATGCACTATCGACATCCACCATAATTCCAATTACACCTTATTTGCGCCTATTTCCACCCGTGACACTATTTCTCGGTGATTCCGTTCAAGTAAAGTAACCTAGAAGTAGAGGGAAAACGTCGTCATTGGTTCTCAAGCGAAGGCTTCGAGTTATACAACAATTGCAGAATGTTCAACAAGATAGACATAACTTACATCAGGATCAATTTGCATAACAGTGGCAGATACAAATAATGACGATTGCTATTGTTCGTCATCAAATAGAACAAAGCAATGTGCTCATTTGACAAGATGTCAGTTGGTTGAACTTCCAGACACATACCCTAAACTTGACCACCTAGCACTTGGTTGATCATATATGAAAGAGCACCAAGTCCATCCACATACAAAAGATGCTGGAAAATATCATGGCATCAAATCAGTTCTGAATTGCTCTACTTCTGATACCAGATTCCCTGACTACCAGATGAACGATTTCCTATGATCAGAGCCACTGCTGACAAGAACCAGGGATGACTGATATTTCTAGTTTATCACATAATAACACAAAGAACTTATATGAAACAGGTCATGCATTCATATTTGATATGACAGAGAAAGGTTAAATATGATTAATTCAGGAAAAGTTTATTGACAAGTTGCGGTCTTTGCCACATATATATTCTCCCACTTGCTCTTCTTGCCTGCCTTATAATATTAACCAAAGGCAACATTACCTCCGCGTTTATACACCGGTCTATATTCCAGCATGTGTGGAGACTTTGGATGCAATAAATGGGATATATGGTTCAACACATATCCCCCAACTTATTCTTTCAATCTCTCCCTCCAGACAACAAGGAAAGTCATAATTCATGAGGCCGAAACACAGGTCCAGCCTCGCTTTTCCAAAGCTGTTTGCCGCGAGTTAAACCACCAGGGTCCGCTTCGTCCCCTTCTGTGTCCCCTGCTTGATAGCCATCGACGTCGAAGCATCTGTCGGTGTCCCCAGGAGCACATACGGGCCCAGCACTCGACAGTTCGTTGAGACAGAACAACATGAACAAGATCCCATCCCCTACGACCAATTAGTCCATTTATCTCGCTGTTTGCTGAAGGGCACTTACAAGATAGCAGAGACGAGACCCAGTACAGGTGCACCAGTTTGTGAAAGAGGCAGCCCCCAGTACGTGTAGTCTGACGGGAACACCCTCTCTACTGCGAGGAAGGATACTAGACTGCCGAGGAGCACTGACGCTGTGAGTGTCCGGAGTAGGACTGCGGGGCCGGTCCAGGGTCTGTCGTGGTGCACTATAGACCACATGCCAAGGCCTACATCACAGGTCAGAGCCGCGATGAGGATAAACGCCTTGATGCTACAAATATCAGTCAGTCTTTGGCTCTTATATGGTATCCAGAGATGTGGCGCATACCCATGGCTGGAAACTGCAGCTCCAGAATACGAAATAAGAAAGATGGCCAGCATCAAAATGACAAGCAGACATGAAATAATCTGCATAAAATCCACCGCGACCCTGACGGCTCTGATACCAGCGCCTGTCGGCTCCTCGACTTCTTCGGGTAGAGGCGTAAGTAGAGGCGTAAGCTCCCTTGCAATTGGGGTAGTTGACAGCCGCGGCAGAGATCTCGGCCTCGTGACGATGCTGAGGTTCAGAGGCGGTGGTCGAGTTCCCTTACGCATGTCGTCGGTTTCTTCAGCGAGGAATGATGTGAGAATGCTGATGCCAGTTGCTGATGTGAATGTTGAGTAGGAATCCCTGTCCCTTACGTCGATGAACTTGTTAAGCATGAAGAAGTACAATGAGGTCAATGAGGTATAGCGAATGAATAAGATGGCAATTTAATCGGAGGCCTCGATGGTGTTGTATTTGTAGGTAGTGAGAGAAAGAGAAAAAAGAGATAAAGAATGAATACTAAAACAACCAAAAACGAAAGAATAAAATGAATTGATCAAGAATAGGTAACGAAAGACCGAAAGCAATGAGGAACAACCGAAATAATAAAAGAAGGAAGAAAAAGAACGAATTCAATCGATGCTTTCTTGTCTTGTTTCGATCTCTCCCTTTGGCGCGCGCCAGTTCCCATTCCAATCCACAGCCCAGCGCAAGGGGTTTTTTTCTTCCTCGTATCGTATCAATCTTCTGCCTATAAAGGCCTGAACGCGGGCCTAAGATGCGTTCATCTGCAGGGGCACGTCGCACCACAACCACTGTTTGCTGCGGCGGTTGGACGGTGGCCAGCTGAAAACAGTGGAACGCCCTTCTAATTTTGGTGTATCCCGCCGGCTCTCTCGGTATCGAATGATGGTATTTCTTCTTGGCGAGACGTGATTGGGTTCCGCGCTTGTTTCATGTCGATTGATATCGATTCTTTTGGCGATTGAACATGGGTTTCTTACTGCTTTGGGCTGCCTCCTTGCTTAGATGCTACCACATGCTACAGCCGATACAGCCTCTGACCTTCGCTACGCCGCAGGGGTCAAGCGTTATCGCTCTCTTGCATCATTCTTCAAGGATCACCGTCTTCATGCTATGACTTATCTATCTATCCATCACCCTCTGCTTTGATCCAATTCCGATTACCTCAGCTCAGACTTGCCTTTACGACTTCAATGACATGATCCATGCATAAAGACACGCCGAAAAGAGGGTTAGCAGGCGATAAACTGCAAACACACAACTCCCAGTCCGTGTTTTTGGCCCATGGTTGCATATGTCTCAGAAGTATCTGTAGAATCATCACTGCCGAGTTGTTCCCGTCGTATCTAATAAGTCACTCGACTCAGATCTCATGCTGAAAGCACTGTCGTCCCTTTGACCTTTCCACTCTCCATCTTGGCGGTTCTGGCCCCAAATTGTATCTATGATGGCTCATTAGTAAAGACTTGTCAGAACCAGGTTGCCACTTACAGCTCGCTTCTTCTCCTTTGAAACTGAGCTCATGCCAAGTGATTGAGCCACCAGCCGCAACACTCGTTTCTCGGCGTCGAGGTTCCCTTGACCACCAGGTGTTTCGAAATCACACTTCTCCCACACAGGAGACTCGATTGCCCACTTGACAAAACACTCATCCAGATAGGGGAATCTCACTTCTCGACCCCAGTGTGCCATAACACGGTCATCTCGCCCGAGATTTCTCTTTCCAAGCCGACTGACGTCGAGCTTCAGCTCTTGTACAACCCCGCCGTAGCCACCATGCGTGTAAGCCACGCCGTGCCGGCCATATCCACCAAACAGCTCATCGGCACCCAGACCGGACAGCAATACTCGCGCTGTCGTGCTATAAGGCTGTGGATTTAAGTCGGCGGTTGTTTCACCAAGCCCTTGTCCTCTTGCAGCAAAGTATAGAGCACATGCAATAGACAGATCCATCTCTGTGTTATGAGGATAGATAAGACGAATGACTTCAGCTCTGTGCTCGAGATTCTCAGCATACGGAACGTTCACCTGCCTTCGGTCAGTCACCCATCCCGAACTGGGTCGAGGTCCACATACCGCCACGAATCGCCACGCTCTGCCAGGACAGACACGACCAAGCTCTGCAAACGCATTTCTCCCCGTCATTCGATCCGGGCACTTCTCGTAAAGCTCCTCTCGGGAGATGTCCTTAAATTGCCCTGCAATTCTGGGGTTCTCAAACGCGACATTGATCAGGTCAATACATTGATCCGCAGGAATCATGTCATGAGACAGCCTCGCAAGCACAGCACAATCAAGGCCACCTGAAAATAGCACTGCGACTCTCGCGTCTGTATGTTTGGCTTTTGGGGGTAGTGGCACGTCTAGAACTCGCAGTCGAAGAGACTCGATCAAGCGAGAACGCAGCTCTTGCACCGATCTTGAATCTTGTGCGAGGGCAAAATTCTCCTGTGGCAGATCCTCGTTGAAACTACCGATGCTCGATATCTGAGGACGTAAGTAGCAGGCTTGTCGGGGTCATACTCACGCTGAACTTACCAAAGTAGTATCGGCAGTCCAATCGTGCCGGTCTGGCACTAATCCTTGAGGCGAGTTGCCCTTGGAAAGATCCAGAGTATAGCATCCATCGGCCTCGACCTCGGTCCATCCATCGACCGGCGTCTCAGCGATACTTGACAGAACAAATGGAGAGCCATCTTTGACCAGCAACGAGCGGCGGCCTAGTCGATCTCGTCCGTAGTAAAGCCGCTTGGCAGGTTTATCCAGGTAGATAAACGCGAAAGGCCCTTCGATGGCCCGTAAGATGCCCAGAACATCTCCTGCACCGCGAGTTGCCTCGGCCAGGAGGGCAAGAATAGCCTCACCATCGTTACCCTGTACAGAATCTCCTTGAATACCCCAGGCCTCTCCATTCCAGCATAGAATAGACTCAGTCACATGATCCATGAGCGGCTGCTTTGCAACGTGATCACCTCGCAGTGATAACACGGTTGATGTAAAAGTCAGGAAAAGATCATCAAGCTGTGTCCTGACAGTTCCTGTATGATCTGGTCCTCTATTTACCAAACATCGCTCTGACACGGATGAGAGTGTTTGGTTGGGGCTTGAGGATATAATAGCATGGATTCCGCACATTTTTGCGCGTTGCTGAAAGGGCGAAGACGCGGTTGGAAGATTTGGAAGCTGTTGGTGTATCCGTAGTTGAAATGATTAATTACTGGAAGCGAAATATTACAGATCCACCCCGGAGCAAACCTACCCTATATCAAAATGACACATAAAGGTAGGAGAGCTGTTGCCCAGAGCCTGAGTCCTTGTCATGTAATTACTTTCAAGAATCATGATAAAGCATTACGCTTAAAGTTTGAGCTTGCACAAATATATTGTGTGAGTCCTTTATGGTGGCCAGTCTCCAAACTCTGTTGCAAAAAGCACCGGAGACTAACACAACCAGATGACTAAACCTCCACTACTTTGTAGCCTGGAGGATCACTCTCTGGCATTCCCAAGATGCTCTCAGTGATAGAATGGCATCTTGTGGTCACAACGAGAGAAAAGTTTATGCTTGACATAGGTGTGTATTTCTATCCTAAGCAACAGGAAAGAGAGGCGATCTCTAAACATGGCGTTTCACTCAAATGCCCAATCTGACTGCTAATAATATCCTTCGAGGAAAACCCAAAAACCATTGGTCCTGAGCCCCAACGGCCCATTCCTCCATTCGAATCTCAACCTGAGGCAAATCACAAGCTCAAGGAGTTAACAAACATCTGAAATACATGAAGAAGCCCAATCCCGCGCTGGGTGGCATAAGAAAGTGTCGTGTCTCATCAAACCAAAAAAAAAGACTGTTTGGCAATTTTGTTGGGGATCATTATATAATTTTGAGGTAGGTGTCCCTTTACCAAATACTTGGGAAGTTCCACGGCAGAAGACCGGACCCCTATTCTCCGAGGTTCTGCTGCAAATCAACGTTTGACCAGTCCATCATCTGAAAGATGTCCTGGGAATTCTGGGAGAAGCCCAGGTTGGCGCTGGGGATTTCACCAAACAGCGGCTGGTATTCATTGGTCTTGGTCATACCATTGCCATTGTCATTAGGGAAAAGCGGAAAGTCCATGCCGTCTCCTGCAAAGGAGTCGTCAAACCCTTCATCAACATCCCGTAATGAGTTTGGAGTGTAAAGCATGGCTGTCTCCTGGCCAGTTGGTGAAAAGTGAGGAGCAACAGTCGGGATGGGAATCTGCTGCTGGGGTTGCTGATACATAGGCAATTGCTGTTGCATCATCTTGAGGTTGGAGTTATACATGACAGGTTGCTCAGGTGTGGGCAGCTGAGCAGGAAGCTGCATATGAGCAGCATAGAGGTCCTCGTTATCCAGGATGAAGGCCGAGCCATTCTGGTACGGGGCATACTGCTCGTAGGAACTAGCCGAAGCAGGCGAGGTGGAATCCATACCCAGATCCAGGTGAAGTGTCTCGGTGGGAATGTTGTTGATTGACATCCAGTCCGAGTCATTGGGGTAAAGAGGGAAGTCGCCAACGAATTGTGTCACGTCGTTCTGAGGTGGAGTGGGCACACCGTTGTATTCCGTAGAAGAAGGCGTCGACATGTTACCCAGAGGCGGAGTCTGTTGCTGAACGCTGCCAGCAACTGATGGAAGCTTCTTTCCATTGGTCTTGGTTCGAACGTAGGTCCAGCCATGGGCTTTCTCCATGTGCTGCTTGCAGTTGGATTCACGTTTCGACTTATAAGGGCAAGGCTTGAACATGCACTCATACATGGCAGGGGCAGCAGAGTGCTTGTCGTTGTGGTGGCGGTCCATTTCCTTCTCAGTGGGCCATCCATAGGTGTGATACTTGCAAGTCGGGACAGGGCACTTCCAAGGACGAGAGTGAGTCTTTTCGTGCTTGGTAAGATCGCAAGGACGCTTGAACTCTTTGTTGCAGCCGGGCTCGCGGCACTTCTTGGGAGCTAGCTCCTCGGGTGAAGCATTCTTCTTGCGGCGAGCCATGGATCGTTGAATCTCCTCCTCGTCCTCGAGCTGCTGACTCAAGGATCGCTTTACTTGCATTGGCGAGTCGCTGTCAACCTCGACAGGCTTACCAGTGTCCAGAGAGATATATGTCCCGTCCTTGCGGACACGGACGAGCTCGACGGGGCGACCTTCGTGGAGACCACCGATGAGTTTGATCTCGTCAGATCTTCGGCGAGAGTTAGTTGGATAGTCCAAGGGAACAAAGCTGGGTACATACGCATCGATATCCATATCGTCACCGCTGTTCTTTGCGGCAAGTTGTTTTCCGTATTGTAGAATCTGGTCCTTCAGGTCGAGGAAGTATCCGTTAGTGTAAGGCCGGTCAGCAGGTCGAATTTGTTCGCGGTCGCTGAGATATTCGACGGTCGCTTGAATGCATTGGACGGACGTAAGGCAGAAATCCAGGTACAAAGTTGCTGACTTGGTCTTCTCCTTCAAGCACAAATTCCGATAAGTATTTTCCCAAACGCCAAAACCAGTCAGAAGCTGACTTACCGGTGCCATAAAGATCAATGTTTTCTCAAGATCTCGCAAGCAAATAATTTCCTTTGATCGAATTCGTCGCGGGATGTCAAGAACAATGGGCTCAAACTCCTTGAGAGTCGGCTTTGCCAACAAAGGGCGCAAAGTGTGCTCGTGAATGCGGTTAATAGCCTTGGGCCCCAGAGAGGGAAGCTTTTCCGATGCTGCGGCAACGGATCTTGTGATGGCGGATCGTGTTTGCACCTTTGTCTCCTTCTTTGCCGAAGTGACTGCACCCCGCTTCTCGTTTGTTGAAGCCACCGATGTACCCAAACCGCTATCAGACTCATGGTGCCGTGAATGGCGAACAGAGCGAGGGCGCAGAACGCGCCTCTCCTCTTCTTTTGTCATCTTGGGGTCGACGATAGGTCCCTCGAGGAAGCCGCGAGGGATGGGGATACTGGTGTCTCGAAGCGTCTTGATCTTAGACTTTGGCGACAGCGATAGCTGATCCAAGGATAGAGCCTCGTCGATGTCGTTCAGAGCCAGGGCCACACGTCGACGGTTGGCATCGACGACATCGTCCAAGTGAGACTGAGCCCGAGGCAGCGTGGGAGGGACAAATGTGTTGTCTAGAGTCGAAGATGATGAAGTAGGAGAGTGAAATGTCGCACCCTTACGGAGGGTAGAGCTGTTCTTAAGGGACAGGGCATTGTCGGTGTCGCTGTCCGGGCGAGTCACCGGAGTCCTTCGACGAGGGTGGGAGAAGGACATGGCTTGGATTCAAGGTGGGTATGAGATAAAAGAGACAGTCGACTGATGGCCACAGAAGTCCTGAAGCTAAGCCGGGGAGTCCCGTTAGTTCAAGAGCGCGACCTTTGATGCAAGCAAGTGCTTGGTAGTGAAGGACGGGGAAGTGAGTCACAGTCAAGATTCTTGAATCCCACACCCAGGACACAAAGGCCTAGACGTTGATCAAGGCCAGATTGGGACACGGGGTGATTGACCAATACAACAAGTTGAAAGTGATACCGGGAAAGGTCGAAAACAAGACAAAGTCGAAGTAAGAGACGAGACTGAGATGTCAAGACGAGATAAAATGTGAACCGTACCAGACCAGAGACCGAAGATGTATGCGGATGATCAGCCTTGATGTCGAGGAACCAATGCGGTGGAGGTGGCGCAAGAGGATAGAACGACAGGGAAGGCGAGGGATGAACTGAATAATATATTGCTCAGGCGGTAAGACGACTCGGCGAGACTCGAAGAGAGATGCTAAGCGAGCCGAGACGTCGAGTGACAAACGCGTGAGATGTTGATGAATGGAACAAGACGCAGCGTTGGATGTTGGCGATGCGAAAGGCGGGTGGAACTGGAGGAAGGAAGAGGACGGGCGGAAAAGGGTATATGAGGGTTGACCGAAAGGGTGTACAATTTCGGGACCCGCAGGGTGTGAGAAATCTAAAGTTCTAAATGGAGAGAAGCTGAAGCTGGTGGCGGCCTCAGGATAACGAGGAAATTGGTGAGGTGAAGTGGGATTGAGAGAGAGGTTTGGAGAGAGGAAGAGGGCGAGATGGGAAGTGTCTACGGACGAGCGAGGTTATGCTTAGAAACCGATTCGAAATGGGCTCCGCAATCTCTCAGCCCATGGCCACTGTTGCCTAAAATCCTGGACGCTAAATCCTCTTCGAGCATGGTACGGGCTGAGGCGCAGGATCCCCCCTGCGCAAGGTTCAGTGCGATACCATCCAACCCGAGGTAGTACTCCAAGCACTAACAGAGTTGAAAGTCTAACTCCCTTTGACTGTCCAATTCCTGAGCATCTGACACCAAGACTCACCTCAATTCCCCCGCAGAGCCTCAACCGTCTCAGACTCGGAGTTACGACTTGAAGTACCTCGACTATGACAAGCGACCTTCTCTGTATCCCCACAAACTCCGCCAGATCCGACCGCTCCTCTCCCGCTCCCCTAGAACCTTTGTGGTTCACTGCGCATCATCCAGTTCTGTCCGTCCATCTCGAGAGGCGCATGAGGCAGAAGAATTTCCAAGCTTGTCATTGATCTGAGGGAAAAGCCAAGGAGCAGTTGACGATGAACTTGGGGGCCAGAAATGGTACCATTGCGTATCGACTGTCGTGGCCCTCCGTTTCTCCGCGAAATGACGGTGTTTGTTTTCATTTCGGTTTCAAATAAGCTCGCGTTTTAGATGAAACCAATTCTATTCTTGGGGGGTCACGATCACAAACCAAACGCAAGGAGAGAAGAGGAAATGGTGTTGTCTACGAATTGTGCTAATAATTTTACTTACAGATGACGTCGGATCGTGGTGGTTTGGCAACCATTGTCACTGTTGTGAACCTATGGAAAACGCCTTGCGGAGAGTCTGCAGGGATCGACACCGGGCGCATCTTTTGGGTGGTCCGTGACCGTTGGCTGTCAGCAACAGATAGAGTGACTTGGGTTTAGCAGTCCGGAAAGAACTCGGGATTCTTCTTGTATGGAGATCAAGATCAATATTTCAAGTGTCTAAGAATAAAGATCATATAGGATTATGGGAGAATTGTCCTTTCAGAAACCGAGATGTCTTCTATTATGATGGCGGACTGACTACACGCCCTCGTTTGGTGTTCAGTCAATGCCTGCCTCTTTTCCGAATGATGCATCGTGTGGCCATTCTGACATCCTACCTACGGATACTCATCTGGCCCGGTCTGGTAGCTCATTGGCGTTGACCACGTTAATGTGGCATAAACTAGTCGCGATTCTATTCGTTGGTGGTTTCTGATTGACGAGACGCATTGGTGTTGCAGTCGATGCATTGCATTTCCACCCTCCACCTCAGCCCTCTTTGACGGCTGTGCCTTGCAATCGATGGCGATGCGCAGCCTCTCTGCATGTTTGATGTGCCATTGATTTGATAGGGACTTTAAAAATCTTGAATTGTTTTGATTGATCCTACCATGGATGTGTTGCAGCTCGTTACGAGGGGGACTCACAGAAACATGCATTGCCGTTGCTTGACCTTTGAGCAGATAAATCCTGGTGCTTGAAGCAGGATGTGATCGACTGACAACCTTCATCGAAGAGAGAGATACGACGACTCACGCGCGTTATCAACATCACCGAGACCTCATCTTGGCTGCATCTAGATCGAACACAAGACACACCAACCTCCAAGTATTCTCCTTCAACTGGTTCCTGTTCCTGTTCCTGTCTCCTAGGGATTCTCCACTGGCAACGCCTCCTTTCCCGTAGCATCGGTCCACAACCAATGGACCGATACTGCATTTACTCCACGCATAGGGCTGCTGCTCTTCGCAGGGGTTGGTCGAAACAAAGGTCATGTCACCCGTCCGTTGACTCAATGGCCGGCGATTTCCCTTTTTGGTTACGAGCGTGGACCCCCATCTTTTTCCAAGCTGTTGCATTGCATTTCATCGCACTGCTAACCTTTTCAGAGCTTCTGCCCTGAAGCATGCGTCCCAGATTGAGGCCGCATGTCCTAGATTTACCGGCCGGAATCCGTAGCCGCCACCAGAATGATTCTCATCAATTGATCAAGACGAGTCGAGTCATCGCTGACGCCCGCTCTATGAATCTGCGTCAGTAATCACGCGTTTGTAGATTCTCGCGCCCTTGGCATATCTTTTTAAGGATAGCACGAATGCGCGAGGGTCCTTTTGCAACAGCATGAAGGCATCGTAATCAACCTAGCTACGACCTATCTCGTCACCGAATTCCTGCTTACAACCAACCAAGATACATGTACACGTACGCAATATGCATACGCCCTTTCATATAGAAACAACCACCAAATACGTAAATATACACGCAAGCCAGCTGTTCCATTCCGGCCCTAGTTGCAATTCGTTCATTTATTCCAAGAACTTTTTGTCTTGTACGGTGTTATCAAGTCCTATACTAACTGCCATTTTTCAACACGTCCCTGCCATAAGCCAATCAGAGTCAATTTTATCAAGCAGCCTACCAAAGACCCTCTTGTGTCCAGGGACAAATCTGGATGCCTCGAGTGGTGAACCCCATTCTCAAGGCATCCGTATTCTGGTTCGCAGGGGATACGTATGCATTTGCGCCGTTTCTGGGAACCAGCCAGTAGTGGAATTCGTTTTTGACATGAACATGATATCGTGTCACCCCTGTATGATTGTTGACGATACTACTAGTCTCGGGGTCTAATGGCGCAAACCAGAATAACTTCTTGACAAGCTTAACAGGGGAGCTCGTGATCAAGGCACCCGTGAATTGGGACTTTTGATTCGACATTGACATACTTACTAGGTAGAGTCAATGATCCATGCTTTGAATACAAGATCCTAGTGGTGATCAGTATCAACACAATCTAGATCTTCTTTTCCTGGTATGGGTCTCCTAGCGTTGTCTACTTGTGGCCCTAGACTCCGAGACTCATTTAGATATGTTCCTATTTTCGATATAACGAGCTCCCGTATAGCTCAATGTCTCAGAGGCATGTTGTAAAACGGTAGAAATTCTGCAAGGAAAGCCCTAAAATCTTAGGTGTACAGTCTTTATCAAGATATGAGCGGGATAACTAGTCCAGTATCAACTTATCATGAATCATTTCTTACAGTACAATCACATCAATACTACGTTGAAAACAATAAAAATCGAAGGACGAAACAGGATATCAAATTCTCATAACTCGGATGGTTCAGTTGAACCTATGTCTATTCCTAATTCCCAGTGTCAAAGCCAACGCCAGGTGACGATCTCAGGGTAATAACACAATCTTATACCCAACCGGCATACTCGTCATGGGGCGGTATCTCCACATAGGGAGCGTTCCTCTCATCCTCGGTGAGAGGAGAAACGGTGTGGGACCGGTCAACACGATCCCGCAAACTACCAGCTCGTCTTGGACTATATCTTGCAATCCTAGATCTGCTAGGATCTGGCGTCTTGTACTGTCCCTGTGGTGGGAGAGGAACGCCCTTGTCCACGATCAACTTGTTTCCCACTTGTTGACCACGAACTTGCTGTTTGCGCTTGGAGGAGCTTGCATGAGGATCATTAGATTGTCTCCGGGGCTGCAGATTCGTTAGCTCTATTCCTTGAGATGAAGAACCTATCTGTCTTGCACCTTGGCTTGGTGCTGGAGAGTAGTTCGGGGCGTATACACCCGGGGGACTGGTGTATACCCGATCCGAAGGCCTCGGTTGGGAGCCCATATGCATACGAGGCTCCTGTCTATATGCCCCCGGTTGGTGGGCTCTTTCGGGCACCCTCAACTCCTGATGACCTCCGCTTGGCTGTGGTGTTTGCACCTGTCTCCTCCCATGGGAGGCTTCAGCACCATGGGTTTGCTGAGCAGTAAACCCCCCATAATCCCTTCTTTCTCTCTTCTTTTTCAATGCCTCACAGTTAGAGCAGGACCCTAGTCGAACTTGCCGACTCTCACTGCTGTTATGTAGGTTTCGAAAGGGGAATACCCCAGGGAAGGACAAACATGGACAAAACATTTCCCAACGATCTTGCCAGCAAGTATAGGTGCGGACATACCTGTTGTGCCCGCATTCCTGGTAATTGTGGTAGATGTCGAGACACATTGTGCTAGTATGTGAGGATGGGAAGTTCTTTAGTTTATGATATTGGCGTAGAAATGGCGCTGTTGGTGGTTAACGACGTAGACTCGATGATGTTCTGCGTCTGAAAGGGGAGTTTATTGAGATTGTTGTAGAATTATAAGCAGACCGCCACGATTGCTATATATACTCGATCGCTATTGCTCGAAACATGAGACTGTTTTCCTGTCCTAATGGTGAACAACTGTCCAATGCGTGAGTCAGCTGAACAAGAGACGTTGGTCATATTCTTGTTCAGTGTCGTTACAGATGTTTAGAGGATCATGCAATTGTGATGGAAACAAGAACATGTAATGGTTTCCGTTCATATCAATGAACAAGTCTAAAGTCAAGGTCATCTAGATGATCGCCTCTAATTTATTGAATAAATAGAACAGTTCTCCTTTCCGTAAAATACTTAGGTATAAGAAGAACGCCGTCAACATTCATTCTCTTTGCCAAATATCATTCTCTTCTATACCCTGGCCAAACCACTCCAACAAAATGCCTTTCCATGAACGAACTCGGGATTCCTCCGTCGCTGGTCGACAGCAAGATCAATGCCCACAAGCACGAGGAGGATGGGAAAAACTCATATCGTATCTCATTTGGCCACACTGGTGTATAACAAGACTTATTCGTTGGTTATTTGGAGCATCATCACCTGATCACCCTATCCCTGAGAGCCGATCAACCTGGGGAACATGGGCTTTTTCGATGAGAAATCTTCCGAGTGAAGCTCCAATTGCACGGAGGCCACTTTGTACAAACCGCTACCACTTGGCTGGATTGTGTGATCAGGATATGACCCAGGAGTCTCATGGCCAGCCTCACAGTCACCCCACAGCAAGGAGCCTCGACTTTTCAAGTCTGGGATATGTTGAGAACGGGTATTTCATCCCGCCCACAAGCCACTTTGACAACAACGGTCATATCCCCTCCAGTAGTCATATGTCAAGCACCCCGGTTCACCCAACTCAAGATAAGGCTACGCCCCTTACTGCAGAAACGGTTCGCTGGCCCTTCCTATCCTCATCTTCTGAGTACGGTGAGGAATCAGACGACGAATCAGGCATCGAGATGGAAGCTGTGACCTCAATAGCTAAGCTGCCCAGATCTCTTTTGCCATCTTCTTCTGAGCCCAGTGATAATCCAGATGAAAAGTTTCATGGGAGAATAGGAACTGCGGCCTCAACGGCCAGGGTTTTCATAAACCGTCGCAGAGCCCTTCCGATTACAGGTGGCGGTTTTTGTGAAGCTTTGCAGCCTCACGCATCACTTGCCAGTGGCTATCCCGTAGAGAACTTCTCTTCAGACCCTGAGAGTTCTTTGAACGCTTCATCTCCTGCAGTTGATGTTGCATCTACAGTCCAGACTACCGAAGACCGGTGTGAGGGTGAAGACGAGGAAGACAAAGACCAGAAGAAAGAGTCAAGGTCTACCGCTGTGCGATCGGTACTATTGTCTCCCGTTGGTCGACCAGCATTGATCCACCTCCCTGCTCGACCGCAAGTTAGCCCAGGACACCAAGTTATAGGTTCTCCACAGTCCGATTCGAAAAGCGCTTGAAAGACATGCCAGGTCGAGTTGATCGCAGTAAATGAGACAATGGGAAGGAACCGACTTGAGAGAGGAGGGATTAATCGCGGATGCAAATGTTAGGAGAAGTGTCGCTGGCTCCTTGATCCGGCATTCAGATACGGAAGATAGTATATCGGAACCATGTTGAATATTATCATTGGGCGTTTAGGATGGGAGCATCTTTCTACACGTCCTGGAACTCTTCGCACTTAGAATAGACAATCTTTCAGATTGACAATATGGGTATCTTACCACCAATTCCTTTCCTTCTCGGTACCAAATATCTAAACATGTGCCCAACCTCGTTCAACAAGAACCTGCATCTCGTTAATCAGGCAAAACTCGCCCGGTTCTCTCCCCCCTAATTTCTCCCACTCCGCAACACGTCCCCTGACCACCCATGCGTCAAACGGCGATGATACCCACCGCATTATGCGGTTGATCCAGAGACCGGAGAAGATCTGCCATGTCGACACCCATGCGCCTTGTTCGGGATGTACGGCTTGGTATGCGCGTAGGTTATAGCCTACGCGGACATGAGGATTGAGGTATACACCTCTGGTTTTGGAGAGGGGATTATCGGCGTGGATAAGGCAGCATTCACAGCCTTCGAGGTGGTGTTCAGCTAAAGAGTCCGGAATACCTCGGAAACGCAGCTTCGAGGATGAAGTAAAGGGCTCTACGGGCATGGCGACTAACGAGGCAGTCAGTGAGGAAGCACTCGTCTTTAAGCGTAAGAAAACAAACCAATTCCATTCCAGCAGCTTGCAACAGGCACAGCATCCAAGTGATTAACAAGAGCATTCCTCGAAACACTGCCCTTGAAATACGGCCAGGTAGGCATTGCATGTGCCTGTCCATTTGTATCCCTTAGTGCAAATGTATCATAATACTGTGGCGGTTTCGAGAAATCAAGCGAGCAAGCTGCAGCGTAGTCGCCGCCGTTCGTGCCCAGGAGCTTGAGCACATCGTCTGTCTGCAAACTTTGTGAGATGCTGAACATCCTACCATAGTAGTTGACGTACCGTGAAGACGACATCGTTGAGAAAGAGAACCTTATCGAAATGCTGTCCTTTCTTGGATAGGTCTATCAAGTCCTGTAACGTCCTGTTTCTCAGCTTTGCGAGAAACGGTATCCTTCTCAACTCGCGCTTCCCCCTAGGTGTGTCGACCCAGCCTTCTCCCTTATTTGGATTCTCAATCTCATCTTTATGCGTGACATCCGACATCTCCACACGATGGGGAACTCCTAGTCTCTCGAGCTCCTGATCCATGCGATGCAGCTCCCTTTTAGTATTGTCCCAGCTCCCGCTCTCAAACACACTAACAAAGACATTCTCTCGCCCGAAAAGCTTTGCAAGTTCTATCACCGCAGGACCCCAGTGATCCCTAATTACGCGCTCGTTGTTGAAGTGCATGCTTGCGATATAGATGCGCCCGGGAGGCTGCGAGAGCTTCGGGGCTGGAGTGCGATCGGCATCGAGGAGGTTCCTATGGATTCGAAGGACATCGAGAACGTTGATTATGACGACGAGGATGAAGACTATCTTGGGGAAGCGTGAGCGTAGGAGGCGACGCAGGTAGAGGCGGTTCGTATGCGAGACCATGATTCCTTATTCGTGGTTACGAGGACAGCAAAGCACCATAGAGAGTGGAATTAGTAAGATTGGTGCAGCCTCTGCGCAGTTTAGCGGGCAAGAGTATGGGATATCATCCGAGAAGAAAAATCATCGTTGGTTATGATGTTAAATGCACAATTGACATTGCATGCATCCCTTGCTTGGCTCATGTCGACTATTAACCTAGGTATGGTACACCTATAGCCACAACCGACAAGCCTGGTCATCTAACTTAAATGGTTGCTACCTTGAGCTACCTTAGTGACCGCCTACTATAATGGGTAAGGTTGACTCTCCCTGGGAGCTCGGCGCGCGGCAGAATTCTGTTTCAACTACATGAAATACAACTCATGGCCGAGCATACCGTCCAAATGTTCAAACAAATATCATATTGGTTTCTCTATGATGCTTTCAATAGGTTACACATCTTCCTTCACGTATTCTATCCTATAGAGATAAATGAGATTGGTTTTATCTGTCACTCATGGTCCAACCTCTGTCGACCCGGTATATCCCATAACTAATCTTGTCATGATCAGTGTCATGACGCCTTCATTACCTCGACCCTAGTCTCATGGAAAAAATGCCAGTGGTATGTCCACTTGAAATTCGTCGACCCAAGAATCTTCAACCTCAAGATTGGTCGAATCGCCCTATCACCGCCTATTTGGCAAAGTGAAGGTCATATCCTAGCCACTTCCTTCGGAGAATGGCATCGACGGAGAGACCAGGGTAACCATAGGTGAGAGGCAGGAAGAAGTACCAGCCAGCAATGATCAGAGACAGAATAGCACCACAGGCAACCCAGGCACCGAGCATGCTTTGGCCGGCGAAGCGCTCACGAGCAGTGACATGGTGCCTGGGGCTAACGGGTCCCTTCTTGTCCTTGATAGTGACCTCCTCAGGAGCTTCAGAGTTAAAGATGAACTCAAGAAGAGCGCCAGCAACAAGACAAGAAGCAAGATGAGCTGGAAGGTAGTGATGCAAGAAAAGTTGTCGCCCCATGAGGAAGAACGGGAAGTAATGGGTGGCCCAAGCAAGGAAGAAGAAACCGGTAGAGTTATACAAGCGCGATCGAGTTCCTAAAATTTCGTTATTAAATCGATTCTGAACATGTATTTCGACAAGACTTACGGCGGTCGAGAGCATCAACACCACGGCGCAGAGATACCTGATCAGCGAGAAGAATACCGGCATAAACAGCGAGAAGACTGCTAGCGAGCCACCAGCCAACGGGGTTGCCCAAGAAGTAGATCTGTTGGCGCGTCTCGCTCTGAGTCCAGAAGCTCACACCACGGAGCAGGAAAGGCCACTGGTAAGGGTGGCTAGCATAAGGGTGGCTGCTGGTAAGCTTGCTGTTATGGTAGAACATGGCGCGCTGGAGCTCGAACCACTTCTGGAGGAAGGGCAGAGACTTGACCTTGCGCTCAGGCTTCTGGCGACGAGGGTGATCAGCAGGTAGAGAAGGAATGTCCTCGGCGATCCAGACGTTGGAGCTGGGCGCAATCTGCTTGTTACCGTTGATCTCCTGCTGCTTGTAACCCCATTCAGGGAGAGGCTTAGTGTGAGTCCACATGGCAACCTTGCTGGGGTTGTGAATGAGCTTGAAGTGGCCAGCGACAGTCTTGAAGTTCTGGTTCTTCTTGCCGTGCTCGATTCGAACCTCGAAAAGCGTGTCCTTCTCACGCTTGCCAAAAGCCTCCTCGGGAGTAACAGCAGTGAATTCCTGGTTGGTGGGGTAGTAAGGAGAAGCGACATCGTGGGAGAGTAAAATCTTGTCGGTTCCGACGTGACGAAGGCGAACCAGTTCGTGGTTCTTGACAATGCGGCCCATCTGCTTATCGTTATTGGCGGGGAGGATCTCCCAGTAGTTGTTGGTGTCGTTGTAAGGGTAACCAGTAATTTGCTGGCCCTGGGACGAAACACGGCCATCATCGTATCGGAGAGGGTAACGGTCCTCGTGACTGTGAAGGTATGTCTTGGTCTCTTTGTGACGAATTGTGATCTGATCATAGTACTGAATGTCGATGGAATTGGCCAGCATAACGTTGTCACTCAGGGTCTCCTGGAATTCAGGAGTCATGAAATCATCACCAGGACCGGATCGGTAGAGAACGGCGAAGTGAACCTGGAACCAGAAGAGGTAGAACAAGAAAGGCATGATGATCAGACCAAAAGCCCGAGCGGCAAAGTGCTTAGTAAATTCCTGCAGGCTGATGGCACCGCCAGGTCGGTTAATGTTGAGGAGGTCCCAGAGGTCGATAACAACGGCAGAGCCAATGGTAACGAAGGCAAATACACCAACGTACTTGACCGAGATATCGCAAGACAGAGCGAATCCGGTGAGGATGAGCCACTTCCACCACTTTCGGGAGAAAGGCTCATGTCGGAGCTTGTACCACTTGATGTAGAAGAGGAGACTGCAGGCCATGGCGAGGACCAAAGTGGCATCTAGGAGGATGAGTCGGGTCTGGCCGATGTGGGCATTATCGAGGAGGACAAGACCAGCGGCGAGGATGCAAGCGGGAAGACTGTAGCCAGATTCCCACATGATGAGATATGTGACCGAGACAGTCAAAGCACCTAGAGTAGCGGGGAGAGCTCGGTACGCGACATAAGGAACTTTATTCGCAATGTAGGAGTCGCCGATGTTCTCGAAGTGGAAGTTACCATCGTAGCCAACGAGCCAGCCGACAAAGGCGAACAGAAGCTTGCCGAAGGGAGGGTGGACGTCGAAAAAGTAGGTTCGCTCGAGGTAGTATGAGGCGAACTATCAAGCAATGGTTAGCTATAGCATCGAAATTAGTGAATCCAGTCGTGCCTACCTTTCCAAAGTGCACCTCGTCAAAGACAACCTCGTTCGGATGGCTGATGCCCCAGAATCGAGTAACGAAGGACAAGATAGTGATGAGGAAAAGGCCAATCTTGTACTCGGTCTCGCTCTGCGCAGCGGCTCGCTGAGCGCCAGCCTTGGCAAGCTTATCAAGCTCGATATTAGGATCGAAAGAGTCTTCTTCGGAGGGCTTCTTTGATGGTGCGCCCCTCTGTCGCAGGCTGCCTTGCGGCGTGGAGCTCCGAGCCATGATTGAAGGTGGCCGTAAGCTACAGATGCGACAATCAGTCAAAGACCTTGTAGACGTATATATAAGAAAGGAAAGTGATAAGAAATATGCAGAGAAACAACCACGTCTCACAAACGATTCAGAGGAACCGTAGGTCTCAGGCTTACCTCAGGGGTTAGATAGCAGTGCCCTGGTTACACCAAACGATTTGTAGAAGAGAAGAAGAAATAGGTGAACAAAGGAGCGATAGAAGAGCAAGTAGAGGTAGCTACTAGAAGCAATTACCGCCTCAGTAGAGAAGTTTCACAAAAATAGAAAGAAAGGAAAGAAAAAGGGGCGATTGATTAAAAAGAGAAACCTCCCTGTGGTCGAAGTTATGGGATCAAGTTGATGCTTCTGGCGTCGAGGACAACCTGGCCAGCTTGCCTTTTTTTACCCCTGTCACTGGAGGAGTCTGGGCTAGACGGGATGGACGCAGGGGTAAGACCCCACTTGTGTTAGCTCTCAGCCACTTGACAGCTGAAGCTGCTAACAGTTTGGATGTTCTCAAGGGGAGTCAATAAGGAGCTATGGGAACCAATTGGGTCCCGTCGTGTTTTAGCTTCAGTGGGAGAGGGACTCTGACCTCGACCAAACTTTGCTGATGATGCCGGTTTTGGAGATGCTCAGCAACAGGGCTGAAAGCATACCGTGGTCGATTGGATCGTGATTACTGTTTGACTGCCAAACCCGATCTCTAATTGAACACGAATGTTTCGGACATCGTAGATTTTTCACAAGTGGAGTACTAACTTTCTCGTAGACTGTTTGATTGCTCATTGCCGTTGTCGTTGGTCACGCTGAAACTTGAGTTGGTGGTAAAGCACAAAGAGACCAATGAAGCTGCATTTGCAACAAACACCTAACTATCCTTCTTCTGGTGTTGAATAGAGCATCAATAGAGACACATTTTATTCAGAATTGAACTATAAGTCTGTTTGCCCAAGCATTTCTATTGAGCTCCTGAACAAACACTGCGATATATGCAACACATCTAACATTTAGACGCCGAGGCTTCATGTCAATAACCAAACAACGAAGATGAGACAGCATCACGTTGTTCTCTGACTTTACCTCTTGAATGACACACTGCCATAGTTATAATAATAGAGCTCCCAAAAGAAAAAAAACTCATGTTCAGAACTCTTCCAAATGCTCCTCCGCCGCCGTCTCCGGAGGGCGCAATGCGGGGCGGTCCGGAGAGGTCGCCAGACTTACCATAGGTTAGCCGATCAACGGAGCTCAGCAGCAGTAAATTAACTGATTTCATGTACCTGCTGCAATTGACCAGATACAACCAAGTCCAATCCATTCATTCCATTGGCTAGCTTCGGTTTACCCCTCCGAGTACTCACCGAACCTCCGGAGCTCTCGTTCAAAACACGGCAACCAAAGCTTACTTGAACCCCTTAGGAACTAATTCAACAAAACCTCAGCTCTGAGACTCCAATTCGATCATTCTCTTTACTCTAGGTACGTCGGTAATTACAATTTTCAGCCTTTTTCTGCCATGTCATTTTCCCCCATTGCGCGCAGAGCTTCACGCTCTATCATCTCTTCCATCCGAACAATTCCCCGCCAGTACATCGTAGCTCCAGCCAAGTTCACACTTTCAACCAGACACCAATCGACAATGTCTTCCGACCAGCAGATCATCTTCACCAAGGACGCCCCTGCGGGTAAGTTATATGGATTCAATCTCTGGTAAATCTTTACTGACAGTATCGAAGCCCTTGGCCCTTACGTATGTTTAGCTACCCCTCACTGACAAGACCAACACTCATGATATGCCAAAACAGTCTCAAGCCATCAAGACCCCCAACATGATCTATTGCTCTGGCCAGATTCCTCTTACCCCCGAGGGTGAGATGGTTCAAGGTATCACTGAGCAGACCCGCCAGGCCTGCAAGAATGTCCAGGCTGTTGTGGAGGCCGCTGGCTCGTCTATTTCCAAAGTGGTCAAGACTACAGTCTTCATCTCTGACATGTCCTACTTTGCTGTCAGTGCCCCAGCAAGTCCAATCCTCCATTCAGTTACTGACTGCTTCTAGGAAATCAACACCGAGTACGAGAAGTGGTTTTCGCACAAGCCTGCCCGCAGCTGTGTGGCTGTCAAGACTCTTCCCAAGAACGTCGATGTGGAGATTGAGGTCATTGCTCTTCCATAGAGGCAAACTCTAAGCAAGGCCAAAGCACGCGACAAAATAGAACTTGATAAAAGCAATTCTGCATTACTTGGGAATCACTGAGAATCGCGAGTCTTCGGAGATAAAGTAGCCTTATTGTCACAAAACCATCAAACAGACAGTGCGTCTCGTGAGACCTCGTAAATGCCTGAGATGTTGGATAAGTACCGAGTGAGTTACGATCTACTTTATGAAGCGTAGGGATCGAGAAGTACATCAAGACCTTCCAAAGAGACTTCTTTCTTAAGTCCACATGGTACATAAAGTACTGCAACGCCCGATATGAATCAAAGCCATGTCTGTGGGAGGTATGAAGTTTGTGGACCAACGGCAAGTTACCATTGGATGCAATCTGCCCGCTTTCTAGCAGCAGTATATTGTTTATTCAAACTATTTAAGTGCTCCATACCACAACTCTACCATCGACGCCGCTTGCTACCATCTGTGTCAGTTTACCGTAACTTATAGGTATGACTTTGTACTTACTGCTAAACTTTGTAATGCGGTCACCGGAGGTTTCGAAAGGCCTGACGGTGCTAATGGTATTTTGATGGATAGTCTTAAGTTGAGTGTCATCCTTGGTCTTGCCCTTGAGATCCATTTGTCTGAACATGTTCAAAGCAGACTCCTCGCGGTGCTCGCCCAGACCGGGACGGCCCTTCTGCTCAATAGCACCAGCTAGCTGCCAGCCTGCCTCACCACCTTGGAAGCGGAAAGCCTCGCAGTCGTAACCAGCAGCAATGATCTCATCTTCGCTGGTCCAGATCAGACTCTTGAAAGGAAGCTGCTGAGTGGAGACGGTGACAACTGCACGGGGGGGCTGCTCAGGGCCGGACGGGTAGACGACAGTGATGCTACTATCATGCGCTGCGAATGCAAGACTGTCTCCGCTTGGAGAGAAAGAGACAGAGTGCACCCATCCCGCCGAGTTGTTCAAGTACTCTCCGCAGACGGTGTTAAAAGGGAGTCGCTCGCCCCAGACTCCAGGAGGAGGTCGGGAGTCCATACCTTTGATGAAGGCGGAGAAGACTCTGGCGTGAGCATCAGTGGATCCAGCAGCCAGGAGAACCGAGTTGGGGTGCCAAGCAACACTGGTAATGGTGCTGCGGATGGGCTTCTTCAGGTGCTTAGACACCCACCAGTCGTTCTCCTCTTCGAAGTAGCAGACGGCAATGACGCGATCGCCGGATCCCACGGCGAACTTATTCTCGGAGGGAGACCATCGGACAAAGGTAGCAGCCCGGCTGATTCGAAGAAGGACCAAAGTAGGCTTATAACCGGTTGGGGATGGCTCCCAGACCAGAGCGTTACGATCTGGTTATCATGTAAGAGACTGAACGAGACACTACATAGGGGTAACTCCACACAGACTAACCTTGAGAGCAAGTAACGATACGTCCACTATTTGGGGCAATATCGACACTAGTGACCGTCTTGTCGTGGCCCTTGAGCTCATCTTTTAGCTTGAAGGCATTGCCAACCTTGCCATAGAGCTCGACAGCAGTGTCTCGAGCGACAGCGAGGACGGAGTGGTCGGCCGAGAAGGAGTGATCGGCGATGGGGTGGTGGAAGAGGTGGTGGACTTCGGGGGCGGCCATACTGATGTTATTCGCGATAGGAGTAGCTCTCTACTATCGCTTCGAAGCTGATTGAGAGTAGAGGAGCAAGAAAGGCCGTGTTGAGTTGGGTGCTGACGATGGATGTCTAAGTTGGCTTCAAGCTGGCGGTGGGGGTGGGGTGTTACGTAGTGCTGAAGCTCCAGCCAGTAGGTGGTAGAGTACTTAAGCTTGGGCCACAGCGGCTGTACTTGTCTTGAGTGCGAGGCTGGCAATTCTAGGCTCGGCGGAAAATCTCCAATCCCCCAACACCGCCGAACATTGATATCTTGGAATCCAATTGCACCCGTTATCAATACCACAGTCTTGGTATAAACAGCACGGAAAAGGATTGAACTTTCGATTGCGACACATCGATCAACAACATAGAACCACCGGCGTCTATTCAACTACCACAATGACCGCTGTAGCAACCGCGCCTCGTGGTCTTCAGCCAAACGCATCTTTACCAGCCAAGGTCCAACCTATTCCTCCCAATCAAACGTGAGACTTTCATTTTCCTGCTCCTTCTCTCAAGTCATGCTGACTTTTTAGTCTCTACGTAACGAATCTCCCCTCCTCAAAAATCCAGAAAGCCGACCTGCGAACCGCCCTCTACCTCCTCTTCTCCACATATGGCCCTGTCCTCGATGTTGTCGCTCTTAAGACAATGAAGATGCGCGGCCAGGCCCATATCGTATTTCGGGACGTCCAGTCTGCTACACAAGCTATGCGATCTCTCGAGGGACAAACATTCCTTGGTCACGACTTGGTAAGTGGAACCTTTCCGCGGTGGTGGTGGAATCAGTCTAACTCGTTTGCCAGAAAATACAATACGCGAAGTCCAAGTCCAACTTTGTGGCTAAACTCGACGGCACTTTCAAGATCCCTAATGCCGCAGGTGCCGCCAACGTCGAGCAGACTGAACTGCAACAGAGCATCTTCAACGCTCCCCCTCCCGGTTCAGCGCCGGCACCGACGCCCGGCTCTGGTCTTCCTGCGAAGCCTGCTGCGAACGCAGACCACGTCATGGAAGACGCCGATACACCAGGTGGCCGAGGACAGAAGCGAACCCGTGACGATGAGGATAGTGATTCGGATGTTGCCATGGAGGAGGACAGTGACGATGATTGATGAACAAAAATGGACCCATGAAGGTCGGCGACATTTCTGAGAGACGCAATCGATACGCTACTACATTGCCATTTCCTTGGGAACCCATAGCCCTACGCAACCTCCGACAAGTCCGAGCCATATCATGAGATAGTTGGTCCTGTCGCACTCGAATTTGGAAATTGCGTCTCCCAGCAAGCAGGGATGGATGAAGAAGGATGGGACGCCCGTGATAGGGTGGTGCTGTGAGCAAGATGTTAGTTAGGCCGACCAATCTTGACGATACCCAGAATATTGAAATTGACTTGTGCAAACAGCTCTACCCAGAAAACGTACATCGACCGAAATACCGCCCACATTGCCTAGTGCTCGAAGCCCGGCCTTGTACTCGTCTGGTACAAGGCGGCGAAAGACAGTGTCAATGTTGAATGCTGGCTCATCGGCAGGTAGATTGCGTAGATTGAACCATAGACATGGCACACGATACGTGGGGTGAAGGTGAATTTCATACTCCACCATGGCAACTTCTGGGCGAGTCCGTTGTCTGATTAGAGCAGCCTATCGTAATCTGTAAGATGAGGTTCAAATTTGGAAGTTATTATATTAAAGATGAGTTACCTCGTCTGCTTCTTCAGCATCTAACATATCCTTGTCCCCACCTATTGGTAGATGTGTTTTGTCGTCTGAGAAGGAGAATCCATCCAAGTCTAGTGAAAGATCTCCATGATCTAAATCAAATTCGAGAGGCCGCCTTATTTGGATATATGTTGTGAAACCCCCACCATAGGCGAAGTCTGTGCAAAGGGCATTGCAGAGCCTCAGTTTCCAACGTGCTCGTTGGGGGCCTAATGACGCTTGGCAGTATTGTCTGTCAAGGTGATGGCATGCTTCTGAGAACTCTTCCGCGGTAAGCGAAGGAAAGTTTTCAATACTCATTCCGACTGGGCATATTGTGGTCGAGGTCTGGAGAGTTTTGGTATCAGATGTGAAGTTGTGATTGAGTTGGGTATCGTATCGCTTCCATGTGCTGTGATTTTAGGTACGAAGGGTCCACGTACCTGAGCTGATGGTAATTTTAGTGCTTCGATCTAGCACAGAACATTCATCTAGGCCTTGATTTGTCCAGGTACTCTATTTATTTGTTTGTAGGGACTGCCTAACTAAGATCCAGGTAAGACGTCAAAGGTTAGAGTTGTCCTTGCTGTCACAATAAAAAAGAAAACACTTTTACATCATCAATCACGATTACTTTCTCTCCCACTGCAACTCATACCTAAATAACATAAAATTCGACCAATGGCAGCTCTTGCAATGGTACTATTGTTCAAGTCTGGTTCTGCCGTAAGGCATACAATAGGTAAGGTACTGATTCAAGTTGTAACGATTTGGTTTCGCAATATAAAAGGGAAACGGAATTGCTAGGTCCGAGTGCTCGGGCCAGGGCGCTAAACTTGACCGAGAGTCGGTGTCGCAATCGCAAACGACACCTTTTGTATAACCCCTGGTCGCGTGCCGTAAAGTAAAAGCTACCCCGAGCTCCTGATCTCGGTTCTGTCTGTATTTCTGTCCTTTATTAGCTCTGGTTGATTCATCTCAAGCTTGAGACTTTTGTTGCCACTTTCTTTGTCGACTGCTTCCTTGCTTGCGACCTGTACATAATAGTTCTTGTCCTGTCTTGCACTGTGAATTCTAGCGTCTTTTCGAGTCATTGCTCTCACTCTACTGGCTAGTCCCATCTAGAAATGAAAACACCAAGTCAATGATTCGAGATCCGTTCAACATCCACCGAACCACAAGCACCTTTGGACGCCCGCAATCTCGAAACATTCCTGCGCCGTCGCGGGCCGAGGCCGATGAAGTAGCTATGGCCTTTTCTATGCCCCGAACCGTTCCGTCCTTTGATAGTCGCCAACGAGAGCTTGAGGATCGATTCTGGGGCTCTGGCCAGAGATCCAACAAGTCGGATCGACTCCCAATGTACAAAGACAAACCTTATGCGTCGCCTTACGACGATGAAGACAGACCATTTTGGAAGCGGAAGAAGTGGATGGCTATTATTGCCTTCGTTGTTCTGACATTAATATATTGGACTGGATCCTCGAAGAAACCCTCCCCGAAGCGAACTGTAACGACCGACTGGAGCTACACAGGCTTGTCCAAAGATGATAGAAAGGCGAACTGGGATCACAGGAGAGATCGTGTGGTCGAGGCATTCGAGCTGAGCTGGGATGCCTACAAGCGATATGCCTGGGGTACGTCTGGCCGAACATCTGGACAGGCGATTCAAATTGGCTGACCGAAGAACTCGACAGGATTCGATGAATACCACCCAATTAGCAAGACGGGTGAGAATATGGCACCAAAGGGACTCGGCTGGATCATAATCGACTCTTTGGATACTATGATTCTCATGAACCTTACATCTCGTGTCCAAGACGCTCGTCATTGGATCTCGGACTCCTTGACATGGGATCAAGATCAGGATGTAAACACCTTTGAGACGACAATTCGAATGCTGGGTGGGCTCCTAAGCGCACATTACTTATCCACCGAGTTTCCGGGGCTTGCGCCACTGGCCGAGGATGACGAGGGGGCAGCCGGCGAAGATTTGTATCTTGAGAAAGCTAAAGACTTGGCTGATCGTCTCATGAGCGCATTTGATTCCCCATCTGGTATCCCATATGCGAGTGTCAACCTTGCTAAGTTCGAGGGTATCCCCTCACACGCAGACATGGGAGCGTCGTCGACGGCGGAGGCCACAACTCTCCAGCTTGAATTCAAGTATCTTGCAAAGCTCACGGGAGAAAAAGACTTTTGGGACCGTGTGGAGAATGTCATGAAACTTGTCGACAACCAGGGAGCTCAAGACGGCTTGGTCCCCATCTTTATCTATGCAACCTCGGGCGAGTTCAGGGGTGAAAACATTCGTCTAGGAAGCCGCGGCGACTCATACTATGAGTATCTTATCAAGCAATATCTTCAGACGAATAAGAAGGAGCCTGTTTACCAAGATATGTGGTACGAGGCGCTTCAAGGCGTTCGCAAGCACCTCGTCACATATACTTCGAACTCCAAGTTCACCATCATCGGAGAGCGACCGAATGGATTAGAGATGCCACTTAGCCCCAAGATGGACCACCTTGTGTGCTTCATGCCCGGTACAATAGCTCTAGCGGCCACAGAAGGCCTTACTGAGGCTCAGGCACGCAAGTTACCGACGTGGTCGAAGAAGAACGAGGAGGATATGCAGCTGGCGCGAGAGGTCATGGAGACATGCTGGGGAATGTACAAGTACATGGCAACAGGGCTATCGGCCGAAATCACCTACTTTGAGATTGACAACCCGCCAGCAGCTTACGGTAATCCTCGAAATGGTCCAGTTAATTTCGACCCAAGTCCGGACGCGGAGTGGCGCAAGGACTTTACTGTCAAGTCTGGAGATGTTCACAATCTCCAGCGGCCCGAGACAGTCGAGAGTCTGTTCTACATGTGGAGGATCACCAACGACAACCGATACCGGGAATGGGGTTGGGAGATGTTCAAGTCTTTCATGAACCACACAGCTGTGCGAAATGGAGGAGGTTTTACGAGTCTGCGGAATGCCAATGTTGTCCCGCCTAAAGTGCGGGATAACATGGAGAGCTTCTGGCTGGTAAGTGATACAGATGTGAGCGAGCAGACAGTCAAGATGCTAACATGGCCATATAGGCTGAAACACTCAAATACTTCTACCTCCTGTTCTCACCTCCTGATCTCTTACCTTTGGACAAAGTCGTTATTAACACCGAAGGACACCCACTGCCTCGCTTTGACATGGGACAGTTATTCTCTACAGGGTGGAAGAGAAAGCCAAGAGACGCCAATGGTAAGATCATCGCCACGGCCGTCAAGGCAGAAAGTCAAGAGGAGGAGGCCGTTATGCAGGACGTGAAGAAGGTGAATTAGAGCAGCTGATACCGTGGTTGCGGTGATTAGATGCTGTGAATAAGCTTAAGTGATACAGGGTGGCGAAGTTACGTTGAGCGTATGTAGCATTTAGTTGATATATCATACTGTTTGAGCATGGGCAAAAACTTGAATAGAAGCCCGAAGCCTTGGTACTGAATTTCCTGTCTCAAATGTCCCTCCCTTCTGGTCAAGGCAGATACTCTTTTCGTGGCTTTGCAGTTGCCTTTCTGGTCAAAGCTTCGAGGGAGACAGGGTTGTAACGATCTCGAAAAATATGGTTCGATGGCTTACGGGCTTGTGCCTGTCTATTTGACCAGCAAGAACAACGAGGCAGATAGGAAAGGATCCGCTTCCCCGTGTTTTTGTTCTTGGCGTGTGACTGTATTTGCGATAGGCCATAGACTGTCGTATCTATGAACCAGGACTCGTGAGGGCTAGAACGTGAGGTAGAACGAAAGGATTTCCTTTTGTCGGGACCGAGACCGAGAAGAGGGGAGACCGCAGTTGGCCGATGAATGGAAGGGTCCTCGTATCAGGGCTGAAATGAATGGGAAGAGGGAGGGACGGGAGTGTGATAGTCAAACTTAGTAGTGAATGCACCTGCTGGAGATGGTTTAGGTGGGTTGCTTGGGAAGACAGGGGTTGCTGCAGTTGGTTTTGAAGGATTACCCTTTAGCAGCTTGTGATTTATTCTCGATACTGCGTTGGGCCATGGTGCGTGTATACTGACCAAAATATTGTGTTTTGTCTCTCGGAGATCTAAGAATGGATCCACCATTTTCAATACCGAGAAGTGAATCCACATCTTCAATTCTTTACGTAGGTTTTCTTTAAAGACTGATCGGATGCACAGACAGACAGAACCCGGCAGCATGGTCCAGGCGATATCTTCAGCGTGCGGGGGGGGTTGTTCAGCCAAAAGGCGTTACAGCGTTACAACGACTCGCTCTAAACGTTCTAAGCCTCCCCACCTCCACTAAGATAGCGTCACCTCGGTCCCTCTCCACCAATGCCCGTGGTTATTCCTCAACGCTCGGAGCGTTTGACAGCTCGATCTCAGTGGCGTCTTAGTCGACTTTGGATTAGCATTTGCTGTAAGTGGTCAGAAGATGATTTGATCTGATACCAAGGATCCCTTTGGCCATTGGGGGGTCGTTCAACGCCAAGCAACTGTCACCGACTGTACTGTATTACTTACTACCTCTCCTCTGAGTCTAGAATGATAAGCCCACCTCCAGCCCCTTCTCACACGACCTTGACGTTATCTACTACCTTGTTTCTCTTTCTGTTTCTTTGGTTAATTGATTGTTGCGCACATGCAGTCCATCAAACTTGACTGCCCCCATTTTCAGCTCTAAACTTAAACATCGCATGTCGACTTATATATTAACTCATATCCACTCCTCGCGACAACTACATCACTGCTCTTTCTAACTCCACTACCTTCTTGGTGGCGATATGCCGATCGTCTCACTACGACTATCGAGACGATCAAGACATCAGCAAACCAATACATTGCCTCAAATACAACCACCTTTTCACACGCTTTGAGTCGCTCGCTAAAGCACTGTGACCCTGACGAACCCCACGAACCAGCGTCCTCCGCCGACAAACCGCCTACTCACAACATATACCTCCCACTCACCTCCCACATCAGCATACGCCTACGCTTACAACTCCGACAACAATCCCCAGCGGAGGGCCAGCTCCAGTCATCCCACCGTTCGGGATCGACCAAGCGTGAGCTCGGCCCGCGCACAGCGCGCAGGCTCAAGCGCAAGAATGGCGCCTCACGATGTCGAGCGCGGGAGCATCAGCAAGATGAAGGAGGAGTCGCTCGCCCCCGGGAGTTCTTTTAGTATGCGTGAACCCGAGTACGGTGATATCTCCCCGCCTTCATATTGGGACCGGTTCGTCGATGGATTTAGGCGCGATCAGAGATCGAGTTTGTTTACGAATGATCCGTTGGGACAGCACGAGGGATCCGGGAGGGTGCATGATGGAGCGCATTACTACGATATCCAGAGTGCCATGTTGGAGACGGCGAATTCGGGCCTTGCGAGAGAGTTGAAAGGAAGACATTTGCAAATGATTGCAATTGGAGGCTCCATTGGTGAGTTTATTCGTGGTGGTCACGGCATTCCTCGATGGAGAAAACTAAGACATAGACATAGGTACTGGGCTTTTTGTCGCATCGGGAAGAGCTTTGGCAGATGGAGGTCCAGCATCGATTTTGCTGGCTTTTACAATCGTGGGTGCCATGCTCTTTTGCACATGTCAAGCGCTGGGTGAGCTTGCAGTCATCTTTCCAATTGCGGGATCGTTCTCATCGTGGGCGACTCGGTTCATCGATCCGTCTTGGGGATTCGCAATGGGGTGGAAGTGAGTGTTGCTCTTTTGCTGCTGGCCTGGCCTTATATACTGACTCACACAGCTACGCGATGCAATGGCTCATCGTGTTACCGCTCGAGATCATCGCCGCATCCCTAACCCTCTCTTACTGGGACGAGAGTCTCACACGCGCCATTTTCGTCTCTGTATTCCTGGTCGTCATCATAGTCATAAATATGTTTGGCGTCAAAGGCTACGGTGAAGCCGAATTCATCTTCTCCATTATCAAGGTTATTGCTGTTATAGGTTTCATGTGAGTGCTTTCAACTACATGTTCTCAGCCGTTGCAGAATTAACATTCCACTCAGCCTTCTCGGCATCGTCCTCAACTGTGGCGGAACGCCAGATAGCGGATACATTGGTGGCCGCTATTGGCAAAACCCTGGTGCCTTTAACAACGGCTTTAAAGGAATGTGCAATGTGTTTGTCACAGCAGCTTTCTCCTTTGCTGGCACTGAGCTTATTGGCCTTGCTGCCGCCGAAACAGCGAATCCGCGAAAATCGCTGCCAACGGCTTTGAAGCAGGTGTTTTGGAGGATCACGCTTTTCTATATCGTTGCTTTGACATTAGTAGGACTGCTCGTTCCACATACTGACCCTCGGCTCGTGGGCGGTAACAGCGATGCGGATGCATCAGCCTCACCTTTTGTCATAGCCATTGAAGAAGCCGGCATTCAGGTCCTACCATCTGTCATGAACGCGGTCATTCTTACTGCCGTCATGTCCGTCGGTAACTCTGCCGTCTTCGGTTCCTCGCGTACCCTTGCCGCTCTTGCAAACCTCCGGCAGGCTCCTAAGATCGTCGGTTACGTCGACCGCAAAGGCCGCCCACTCGTCGCTATTGCCATCGCAAGCGCGTTCGGCCTCATCGCATTTCTCGCAGATCTGCCCGAACAAGGAGCTGTCCTTGACTGGCTCATGGCCATCTCAGGCTTATCAACCATCTTTACATGGGGCTCTATTTGCGTGTGCCATATCCGTTTTCGCCGTGCGTGGGCTGCCCGTGGCCGCTCTGTCTCTGAGTTACCCTTCCAATCCCAGGTCGGCGTTGTGGGTTCTTGGGTTGGTATCACACTGAACGTTCTTGTCATCATAGCGCAATTCTGGGTCGGCGCCTTTCCCATCGGCTGGCAAGAATTAACAAGCGCCCAGGTCGCGCAGAATTTCTTCCATAAATGGGTTGGCGCACCCTGCGTTTTGGCCTTTTATATATTCCACAAGCTTTATTTCCGGACTACGTTTGTGAGAATACGAGATATGGACGTCGACACTGGACGTCGGGACTTTAACGTCCCTATCCTTGTCGCTCAGGAACGAGAGGAACGAGAAGGTTGGCCCCGATGGAAGAAATACTATAAGTTCATGTGCTGAGCCATGAGAACTATGAGGAAATAAGAAGAGGCGTTGGATTTATATCTCATTGTGAATTTCGTTATTACCCAGGTTAGCATGGAGTTGAATTGGATGCGCTCAGAGCGCGGGATTCGTTACTTATGACCACCCACTATACTACATTTATATCTGCACTTTAATAACGCCATGTTTATGCACATCCGTTTCGAGCCAATTCCATACCGCTGCAGAGGTGTGCTGAGCGTCATGCAATCAATACCAGGCCACGGCATCTATTAATATTAATCACTGAAAGGCATTCATGTGCCCCTTATGGTGAAGTTTCAGAAAGTGTGATAGCAATGGTATCTAATTCGAGTCCCTCATATGTTTATACGTCGTTTTGAGAACATGCCCGCATCTAATCGTCCGCTTCCTGCCAAATAATTTGTCTTCAGCAGCCTACCTACGTAAGCGAGGCCCTAAAATACGCAAATAAGAAAGAGCAAGATAAAGGCAAAGAGAAAAGAATGAAAGACGAAGTTCCGAGGGCTATGATGCTTTTTCAAGTGGGGTTTCCAAGGCGGAAAGTAATGCTGATGAACCCTCATGAATCATAACTCGTGCGTCTGCATGCAGGTATGCACACAACATAACCGAAGGCTGCAGCAATAGGACAGGGCGCACATTTGGGTCTGTTAAATCCGAGTGTTCTCCCTAGCAAAGCACTCTTCTCCTCTAAAAGTCCCAGAAGTCCTTCTTGGAGGGTGCGTTCTGCCGTGTGGGAAGAGGCTGCTCGTCCAGTTCACCGTAGAGCCAGTCTCGGTTGGTACCCTTTCGACCACCCATGCCGTCGCCTGCAATGTTGATCTTGTGCTTATCTGTGTTCTCTCTGACTTCGTTGGCGGGCGCAGTGCTAGATCCTGGTGTTCGGGTAGGGATCGATTTGGTGGCTGCTGCTTGACCGCCAGATGTCTCACTCGTCTCATTGTAGAGCCAGTCGCGCTCGGTACCCTTCTTACCGCCCATGCCATCACCTGCAATGTTAATCTTGTGCTTGTCGGTATTCTCCTTGATTTCACTAGCAGGTGCGGTGTTGGATCCCGGTGTTCTTGTAGGGATCGGTTTGTTGGTCTTTGAGTCACCGGCTGTCTCGCTAGTCTCATTGTAGAGCCAGTCTCGCTCAGTACCCTTCTTGCCGCCCATGCCGTCGCCTGCAATGTGAATCTTGGCACTCTTGGTCAAGGGAACGCCCGACGCAACAACATTGGGCTGCTTGCGGGTGGGAATCGACTCAGGGACATCTTGAGTCTCTCCATAGAGCCAGTCCCGGTTGGTGCCCTTTCGCCCTCCCATACCATCACCGGCGATGTTGATCTTGTGGCTATCGGTGTTCTCGGTTGGTCGGTTTTCCTTCTGAGCGGCAGGAGACCTGTCGTATGTGTCCCAGTTGTGTTGCATCATTTGGACAGCTTTTTGGTGGCCTTCAGGGACACGATCTTGGGGGTGGGCTGGTGACTTGTCACTGATATCGAAGTGGTGGTCAAAATCTTTTCCACGGTCTTTCACGTTGGTGATGTTGCCTAAAGCGCGTTGGTTTTGTCCTACGTCCTCCTTGTCAAACAATTGATTCTTATAAAGCCCTAGGCCCTCGTTATGAGCATAGCCCGGGGGATGGGAACCGGGGCGCGGTTGCTGGGGCACTCTCTCACCGTCGTCAAGTAGCTCGAAGTGTGCGTCGGCATCGCGTCTAGGCTTGGCAGCCGGGTGGCCTGGTGTCTCATCCACAACATCCTTGTCAGTGTCCCAATGGCGAACGTCCTGGGTGCGCATAGTTCTCGAGGGCTTCACTTTCTGTGGCGTCACGAAATCCTGGAAAGACCATTGGCTGTCGTGCTTAGACTTTGGTCTCTCATCAAAGGATTGGCCCGGCTTGGGGGCGTCCTGAGGGTCACTACCATCGGCAAAGTCGAAATGAGAAAACTTCTTTGGGTTAGGGCGGATATATCGCTTGTTCTTGGGCTGAGGCTGCTCCTCCGGTTGCTCGACATGCTCTTGACCATCGAAAATTCGCGAAGGCTGGAAGTTCTTACCCTGACCACGCTTGGAAGGCGACATATTTCGACGGCCAGAGCTGGGTGAAGTGGGTTCGTCACCCAAGATCTCGGTGAAAGACCGCTGTCGAGGGCGGCTAGTACCAGCGTAAGGAGATACAACACTGGCGGGCTCCGCTTCAATTTCATCTCGAGGACCAAACAGCCTCAGGGATGCATGGGGGTCGCGCAGGGCATTAGTGGAATTAGTTCGGTTTCGCGCAACGGTCTCGTTGTGGCTGGGGGCGACAGGGGCACCAGTGCCAGCCGTTCTGATGCAAGACTGGATAAATGCGATCTGCTCTCGGCTATCTCTAATGGGCCAGTTGCGGCCAGACTTTCCAATCACTTCAACTTGCTTGAGAAGTGAGCCCTGGTCCCATTGGAGTCGAATCTGGAGAATTTTGCCAGCTTCATCGAAGGTCACAAAGTGAGTCTGTGGGGGGCAGTTAATACATGGTTCGTTTTGGCGCGAGGCAGAAAAGAGCACTCCAAGCAGAGAAGCAACGTACAATGGGGAGGTAAACATCACGGGCAGACAAAAAATTGTCATCAAGGCCAGGGAGATAAGGACCGCCTCCAGTTTGAAAGCCGAGACCTGTGTCAACTTCCAAGACAATGACGGTTTGCCCATCAACAATATTGAACACTTCTTCCTTCTTCTTTGCGACCTGCTTCTGAAGCGCATTCAGATGTTTGATGATCTCAGTAGGACCAGAAAATGTCGTAGTCGTGGTAACGTAGTGCAGCGCAGCCGTATCAGCCAGCAGCGAAGAGCTGGGCGCAGCAAGGAACTGCTTGTAAGTGGCCGCCATGTTGGTGACGAAGTTGCGACTTATGCCGGGTAAGGAACGTTGTTGATGTCTCAAATAAGTTGGCCGCAGAATAGTAAACACAAAGAGCCGCGGGTTGAGGTAGCCGAGGGAGAAGGACACGACGGCGAAGACAACGATGATGCAGGAAACAAGTTGCGAAAGCTTTGAGTTGGGGAGAAGGAGAATTAAAGTGAAGGGAGGATGGAAAACACGAATTCAAAACAAGCACGTGGAGTTAGAAGTGAAGGTGGCATTGGGATCTCAACTTAGTGGGAGAGTCAGGGGTCCAAAGGGACCTGCCTATTGGTGCTGGGACTAACGGCCCCCTACCTTACCTTGGACTTTAGGTAGTTCCCCTAGTTCCCCTCATCTCCCTAGCCAAGCACGATGAGTTCTAACGTAGTAGGATTTCCTCATGATGGCGCAGTCAAGGAGCTAACGTTTCTAATCTTGGTTGGATCTGAGGGGAAAGTTGAAATGAAAGGGATTAGCCCTGGCCAGAAATGATGCACTTACACGACGCCTGTTTGTTCATGCCAGCCATAGGCTACCACTCTTCATCCAATTGTATATACACTAATAATACACGTACGGTACCCAGTATGTTTGTGAGAGTAACAGATTAGTACCCAGTCGCAATTCATCGTCTGCTGATAGAGAAAACTTAATGATTCGAGTTTCGCTGTCCCTGAAGATACTCGATAGTTGATTCACCACTACCTACCTCCTCCTCAGTTAGGTTAGGAGGTACGAAGTTACTCACTCATGCCTAGAGAAGTTACTTCTACCCTTTGAACTCTAAATCGAGGCTCGCGATATTCAAGCAAACCTGCAAAGTTGGATTGTAGGCCCTCTTCATCTTTACAGATTTGTTTATGTTTGCTTGGTTTCGTTTGCCTAGGCAATGTCGTGAAGCGACGAATAATACATGGACCCATTTGCCCTCGAGCCCCACTTGTCGACGGGATGAATATCAAGGTCAGGTTGGCTCCTATCACAAGTTTCAACAACTCTCAAACTACCTAATGCCACTATATGCAGATGACATCTCTCATTACGGTTCAATGGTGAGGTATCACTTCGCTAATTCTACATCAATGCATCGATAAGGTATGCTTATTAGACTATGCTTGCACCTGACTCTGGTTCGACTTGAGTCTACATCTCAAACGGGCATGGCTTTCATCCATGTGAGACTAATGTACCGTACCTGAGAAATACGGAGCCCCGTGCCGAACCAGGGGCCGCATCACCTCGCTACTCCACAACGTTTCAGCTCTTCTGATACACCTTTCCTATCTAGGAATATCTGAGTTGCTATCAAAGGCTACTGCTGGCGGCAAAGATGGCTCCCCTCTAATGGTATAACGTTTATCACAAAATCATCAGTCATGGAGTCTATGGCGTGGAATATATGACTTGGTGGCACTTACTAATAATTATCGTTGTAACTCAGCTCTACGAACGTCACGGATTGGATACTGCTGTGAAATGTGCACCTTCTTGAGCCTGCACCTACCCATCAAGAATTTATATGAGCTCTCGTTGTGTGTCCTTGAGAGCATAATGGGCTAAGTGGATAATATAGAGTCTGGCATATCCCCATGAATTCATAGTGTAATTCAGTAAAAGGCACAAAGGAACGCTTCATGGGTGATGCCAAGAGTTTCGCCTTCAAACCAAACATGATGGTTCGATCTCAGTGTGTTCGCAATTGCACAACATACCTACATAAATCACAGGAATGCTATATTGGTAAAGCCCCTAGGGAAGGAAAGAAAACTCAGGACCTTGATCCTAGGTGAAAAAAAGACTTAGGATAATTTGCATAAATTTAGAATACCTTGACTGAGTTTATTTTGACACCCTATATCAAGGTCTGATGTTTTCTTGCTCCCCAAGGAGCCCCCATCTGAATGCTTGGTTTGTTCTAAGGTAGTTCAAGATTATTCACTGATCATCAATGCCAAGAATGCGATCCTCCAAACATGGCATTAGACTACCCGAATTACTGATAACGGCTGATAGCGCCACTTCATGCATTCGTTAAAGTGAAATAAAAGAAGGAACGAAGAATATTGGTTACATGGGCAGGCAATTCCGGGATGGCTATCAGCAGATTGTAACTGTGAATCATTTCCCTACAGTATATAGGTACTAGTTAGATAATTTATCTTCATCAGAGCATCAGCCTTCACTAAAAGACTGGCGTGAGGAGCAATTAACGTTTGTGTGGCGAAGCTCGACGCCACACCAACCAGGCGAAACAGCTGCCGCCTCATTGCTGACGTGCCTCGTAACTTAACTCGTAACTTAAGGAGCAAAGTGTCCTACCTCTGGTAAACTTCATCCACGACTCAAACACGACTTCAAAACGATACTCCAGAGCCAGCCACTTCTCTGTTGCACGAATACTCGGTATCGAAATTGCGAGATCCTCGCGCCTTCCGGCTGTTTTTGCTTCTTCATGATATCTTTACTGCAAGTTCAGCCGCAATGATGAGGTCCTCAGCCTGGGCCGCACTCTCATGGCGCGCCCTCGTATTCTCCCTGCTATGGACAGCTGTGGTAGCAAAGCAGGACAAGCCGACGGTCGACGCTTCCGTCGCGAAGCATCCTCCTCTCAACCTGAATTACTTTGAGGACAGTGACGTCGTTGTCTTCCAAGATATCGAGGAGAGAAACATCTGGAGGTCCGAAGATGCAGGCAAAACATGGGCGCAAGTCCCTGATATCCCCGACCGAAGCGCAACCTTTCTGTACCTTCACCCCTTCGATTCCAATTCTGCTTTTGTTCTCACGAAAGATCGGAAGCACTACAAAACCGAAGACCGTGGCAAAAGCTGGAGTGAATTCAACAGCGGCACAATGCCGAGTGCTTTCCAACCCGATACTCTTGTCTTCCACGCAGGCGACCCGAAGCGCATCATTTTCAACGGCATGAACTGCGATGGAATTTTTTGCGACGAGGAAACAACATATACAATTGACGGTTTCAAGACTGTGCAGCAGCTGCGTCCCAGCACCTCAGGTTGCTGGTGGGCCAAGACAAACCGAGAGTTCACAACTGGTGATGCTGAGCTGGACAAGACCAGAATCCTTTGCATCGTTACCGACCCCCTGAGTCTCTTCAAAACAAGCCAGAAGTTGTGCGTTTCGGATAACTTCTTTGCCAAGGGCAGCGGTGGAAAATTCGACGAATTCGAGCCAAGTTTGGACGGTCAACGTGATGTAACTGGCGTCGTTAGTATTGCAGCCATCAAGAGCTTTATCCTTCTTGCCTCGTCATCCGCTGGCAGTGATGAGATGACTCTCTTCGTTACCAGTGATGCTCAGTTCTGGCACCGAGCCATGTTCCCCACGGATGACAGCCATGACCATTCCCACAAGATCAACCAGGAAGCCTACACGGTCCTCGAAAGCACCAACTACAGCATTCAAGTCGACGTGATGACTTCTCATCCGTCCACCCCTATGGGTGTCATCTTCACCAGCAACTCGAACGGTACATACTTCACAGAGAACATCCCGTACACCAATCGCAATGTCAAAGGCCACGTCGATTTCGAGAAAATCAGCGGGATTCAAGGTATCTTCCTGGTCAACACGGTTGAAAACGGCAAGGATGTTGATGCAAAAAGCGCAAAGAAAGTTGTGGTGACGCAGATCACATTTGACGATGGAAGAACCTTTGAGCCGGTCAAAGCTGGGCAAGACCGCATTCACCTACATTCAATGACAGACATTGACAATATTGGGCGCATCTTCTCGAGCCCGGCCCCTGGTCTTGTCATGGGCAATGGAAACACGGGCGCCGCACTCGGCGAGTTCGAGAGTTCCAATCTTTATGTTTCTGACAACGCTGGCGTCTCATGGAAAAAGGCGCTCGAAGGTCCTCACAAATATGAGTTTGGTGACACAGGCGGTATCCTGGTCGCTGCCAGGGATTCTCTCAAGGAGGACGTCGATAAGATTTCCTTCTCCCTGGATTATGGAGAAAACTGGGAGTCCGCCCCTCTCCCTGATGGTCTGAAGGTTAGGCCTGTTATTCTGACAACTACTCAGGACTCGACAAGTCTCAAGTTTCTGCTTGTTGGCGAGAAGGACAGAAATTTTCACATGATTGCCATTAATTTTGAGGGCATGGAGAAGCGCACTTGCGAGAGCAAGGACATGGAGTCATGGTATGCACGTGTTGACGACAAGGGAGCGCCAACCTGCATCATGGGTCACAAGCAGACATACAACCGCCGCAAGAAATCGGCGGATTGCTTTCTCAAGGCCGACTTCCGTGACCCTGAACCCGTCATCGAGAACTGCGAGTGTACCGATGCCGACTTTGAATGTGACTACAACTTTCAGAGGGACCCCGATGACAACAAGGTCTGTAAGAAGGTTGGGCCAGTTCCTATTCCAGAAGGCTCTTGTAAGGGCAAGGATGAGACTTTCAAGGGATCGTCCGGGTGGCGCCTTATTCCAGGGAATACATGTACTCGAAAGAGTGGCGCTCAGAAGGATGACCCAGTTGAACGCAAGTGCTCCGATGGTGGCAGTTCCGGTGGCGGTTCAACGCCTGGTACTCCGGCCAGTGGTGAAATTTCGCTCAAGACCAATGAGTTCGCGGACATCAAAGGCAAGGACATGCAGAAATTTTACCTCATGGGTATCGAATCTGAGAGTCCTACCAGTGAAGTTGTTATTGCTCGACCCATTGGTGATAAGCTACCTGGCGGTAAAGTCGAAGTGGAAAATAAGCTATGGATCACAGCTGATCACGGCAAAACTTGGAAGCGCATTCTTGAAAAGGAGAATATCTTGGCACTGGTTCCTCATCCCTACTTCAGGGAAGTCGTCTTCTTCCATACAGATTCTGACAGGGTCATCTATACCATTGACCGCGGTCATAGTTTTCACAGCTTCAAGACACCGTTTTCTGACCCAGGTGCTGCAATGAGTTTCCATCCAGACAAGAAGGACTGGATGATCTGGATCGGAAATCGGTGTGGTGATGTTGCGGGTAGCAAGGATTGTTACCCTGAAGCCTCAATCTCAACTGATCGTGGCGACAACTGGAAGACTTTGCAACGCTACGCGACCAAGTGCGAGTTCACAGGAAACTCTGCCTTCAAGTTCCGCGCTCCGAAACAAATCGTCTGTCTTGTTCACAAGGACGAGAACACTGACAACCACAAAACCATTGTCACAATCGAGGACTTCTCTGAGGACGACAGGATTATCCACAACGGGACGGTTGCGGCGTTTGCAACTATGAATGAATTCATCCTCGCCACAGATGAGGTTATTGAAGATGGCAAGGAGAGCGCCGGCCTGCAAGCCATTGCTAGTATGGACGGAAAGCATTTCGAAGCAGCCCAATTTCCGCGCAACTTTCACGATTCTCATTCGTCATCGTACACGGTTCTTGACAGCTCCAACCATGCCGTCAACCTATTTGTCGCCACTGATCTTTCCGAAGGCCGACGCCGCGGCTCAATAATCAAGAGTAATTCCAACGGTACAACATATGTCCTCAGCGCATCCAACGTGAACTCAGACGAATGGGGTTACGTGGACTTTGAAAAGGTCGCGGGTCTTGAGGGCGTTACCCTTATCAATTCTGTTTCGAATCCTGATGACAAGAACGGAAAGAAGGTCATTCAGACAAAGATTTCACACAACGATGGTGCCGAATGGGGTTTCCTCCCCCCTCCATCAAAGGGTGCAGATGGCAAGTCTTATTCGTGCAGCTCCTCAGGTGATAGCAAATGCGCTCTCCATCTACACCACTACACAGAGCGAGAGAATAAGGGCAGAACTTTCTCAGCAAGCACCGCTGTTGGCCTGATCTTTGGCTATGGAAACGTTGGACCAAGCCTTGGAGATGCCAAGGATGCCGATACATTCATGTCAGCTGATGGCGGAATCAACTGGAAGAGCGTCAAGAAGGGTGTATGGACATGGCAATATGGTGATCAGGGCTCGATCATTGTGCTCGCACAGCGTGCTACCCAGGCGAACAAGATCAAGTCAAATATTGTCTCTTACTCAACAGACGAGGGCAATACTTGGACTGACTACAAGTTCACCGATAAGGAAGTAACTATCCAAGACTTGACATCTGTCCATAGTGGAACTTCCCGAAACTTCTTGGTGTGGTACCAGACAGATGACAAGAAACTCTTCGCTGCCAACCTCGATTTTACAGGCCTAACAAATCAGCCCTGCAAGTACTCCGATGATTCTTCTTCAGATTACGATCTCTGGTCCCCTAAGCATCCCCTTCAAAATGATGACTGTCTTTTCGGACATAAGGCCAAGTATCTGCGAAAGAAGACGGATCGCAAGTGCTACAATCAAGCAAGCATGTCACGATTGCGGGAATACGAAAACTGCGAGTGTACCCGGCGAGACTTCGAATGGTGAGTATATGGCAATTAAACGTCCCAGAGAGTATAAACTAACAAGTCGCAGTGCATATAATTTCGAACTAGACAATCATGGACAATGCACTCTGGTTCCGGATCATGATGCCATCTCGGGCGAGGAGTGGTGTAAGCAACATCCCAATGAGACATCGTACTTCGACCCTACGGGTTATCGCCGCATCCCCTTGACCACCTGCGAAGGTGGCCAAGAGCTGGATAAGACCTCCACAGAGCACGCCTGTGCAGGACACGAGGAGGATTTTGCACGCAAGCGCGGCACTTCAGGCTGGGCTATTTTCTTCGCCATCATCATCCCTATCGGACTGGCAGCCGCTTTTGGCTGGTATGCTTGGCGCAACTGGAGCGGCAAATTTGGACAGATCCGACTGGGTGATAACAGTGCAACCTTTGACAGCGAGCAACCTTGGATCAAGTATCCGGTCATTGCCATTTCAGCGCTGGCAGCTGTTGTTGCTGCCCTACCACTTGTCCTGACCTCCATATGGCGATCCGCCACTGGAGTCTACGAGCGCGTATCAAACCGAAGCAGGGGAGGTAACTGGTCAAGACGATATACCACACGCGATAGCTTCGCCCGAGGACGGGGTGACTATTCCATGGTTGATGACGACGAGGGTGAGCTACTCGGTGAGGAGAGCGACGAAGAGGTTTGAGCAAGAAGAATGTACGAGCTACGACGTGAACCGGGACTGTACTATGATATGGTGCCTTATTGGGAGACCTTTTTTGTTTGCGGAAAAGATGAATGCGATGGAATGATACGAGCGTTTTGGTAAGCAGAGAGGATTAGTAGTATAGCAGAAGAAACAGAACAGAAAGGCAGACAGACATACATGGTATAATTATAACTTCAAATGTGCCATGACTCCGTAACTCACTTCACGCATAAGAATGAGACACACTTGTCGTCGCAGAGGGTATGATCTTAATCATCATACTCCAGCTCTAACCCCCCGAAGATTGTGCTGACAGTCATCATTCAGCTCAGACATGCCAGCTAAGACTTGCATGAACTATCTGAGGCACAGACAAGGAGGTAGTGACCGGAAGGGGATATTCGTCCCGGTCATTTCTTGTGCGAAAAACTCATGGTTTGGTGACAGATGCACGGGTATCACACTTGCCGTGTGATATATCCGTGCTGGCTGCATGACAAAGAATTTGATTGCTTGGCTGATAACAGATCATGTTATAACGTCCAGTGGACTGGGACAAGGCTCTCGAGATATTGCACGAATAGCGTAATTGAAGGATTTCGACAACTATGACAAGTCACAAAGGCACTATTGAGTTGTAGTTCATATCACTAAGTGGTATTGTACAGATAGACAGACCCATGCAGCTGGGAGCTATATGTCCATCATATTTAATTTATTTTTGCAATTCCAATCCCCGTTGCGCCATGCTTGCTATGCTGCAGTCTGTAAAGAAGCCTTTGCTCTATTCATGCGATTAATGCCATTGCGGTCAAGATTATTTCCTAACACAACGAACACGCCATAATATTACCCCTTCAACTCCTTCCAATGAGTAACCGAGACTGTTTTGCTCATGTAATGCCTGTATATGAACCGGACCATAGCAAATGCGATGTAACGACAGGTCTAAGATGGCAATTAAACGATTCGGGGTATTTGATAGTAAAGAAAAACAAAAGAATGTATGAGATAATGCTTGCTGCTCGAAAATTGATAACCAATACATGATTTTTTTTATATAACCTGGAACGCCTAGGTGCTGGTTGCACCATTGCAGGTAGCTGCGCTGTGGCGCTATGGCTCGGACTATGACCGCTTGACTCGATTCCAGAATCTTTTCACGGTGCGGTTATCATCGACAGGATCTTCCCACTGGTCTAGAGCAGCGAGCTGTCTTTCAATGCTCTGTTTGGGGTTGCTTTCACGAGCGTACAATGCTGGACTAGGTGTGTGATCTCCACGGCTTGAGCTCACTCGACTACCAGCCTGTTTCCAACCATAGATCTGATCCTCGCTTTGGCGAAGATCTGGTCGTGTTAAGGTCATGCGAAGTGTCATTTCTCGGCTCGCTGCTGGGTCGTATATAGATTTCTCTCCTCTTGAGTATGATGAGTGCTCGTTGCTGCTTCGTAGAGATCGAATATGCGGTGTCTTGTCGAACAATTGAGGAGTTTTTGGAGAATCGGGTTCAGCTGCAGAAGCATCGTCGCTGTATCTTGATGATCGATCATCTTCTAGGAAGCTTCGCAACCTGTCCGGCTCGTATGCGGAGGCCTTGTTCAATCCCGTTTGTGGTCGGGGTCCATCTTGGGAAGGGAATCCAAACTCAATGGCCTCATCAAATTTCTGGGGTGAAGCTAGATAAGCTCGAAGCTTCTTTCGAGCCTCAGGGTCTCGATAATGAGCGGCAGAGGGGTCGAGGGGTGGGGTCAAAGGAGAGGGAGATGCCAAGGGTGTTTGTCTGTTGGCAGATATCAACGACAGCGCGCGAGCACGAGACTTCTTCCGCACATGCCCAGATGAGCCAACACTGGAGCTGTGTGAGGCAGACGGCGGCAAAGCGGTGGGAGAAGCAGGGCCTTCTCCTAGTCCATTGACAGAGGGTTTCCCAAAGGGCAGCTTATTAATTGATAAGTGACGTCGAAACGATGGTCTTCGGCTCTTGTTTGGAACCGGTATCTCTTCTCGCAGATTGATGTGATAGTCATCGAGATATAAACGGAGATCCAGACCATCTTCATCGTCAAGCCATCGAAAACTGTCATAGAAGGAATCTGAACGCTTGATGTCTGAGCTCGCCATAGCTCTGTCATTTTGCCTGGACAGCATACCCGAGAATGGTGACGTTCCTTCAGACAATCCAGGACTTGGGAGTGGCGACGGCATTTTGACCTCTTGAGGTGGAATATCGACTTTATTCGATACTGCTTCTGATACGTAGTTGGAAGTATTTTGTGACTTATACGCTAACTGGAGCTCTTCCTCAGTAAGGTGGCGGCGTTTTATCTTTTCAGGAAGGTTGGCGTAGAATTTTTGGTCCGTTTCAGCAATTCGCGGACGATCTGTGCGCAGGATAGAATCATCCGAAGTAATGGGCCTTTCTTGGTGCTCGTAGCTCCCTCTAGGTTTGGGGAGTGATGACCAAGGGGAGAGAAGTTGATCTTGTCCGACGCTACCGGGCCGTTGACAATGTCCTAGGTCGGGTGATTGAGCTAGTTGCGATCGCTCGATAGTTGAGAAGTACTGTTAAAGAGAAAAGTTCAGTACGAGGCACCAAGTAAGTATAGCTAATATAGCAATTAAATAGAGCATATACAAAAATGTAGATAAGTCATGAAGGGGAAACCCTGATTCTTAAGGTACAGGAGAAGGGCGGGAATGGTTATGTCTCAATTCAGGAACGAAACGGCAGAGCTAATGCAGAGAGTCGTCGACTAAAAGGCTCGTGGGGCACGACTCGAATGTCTTGGGTGTATGACGCCTGGTGATTGCTGGTACACAAGCACGTTGGTGCACCGGGTGGCATGGATCATCCAGGAACTGCACGTCTAGGGCGTCGTCACAACGCCTTGGGTTGGGGGGACGTGATTGCTGAGCGAGAGAGAGCACTTTCTTGCTCCTGTGTGCTCTGTATCAGGGGTTGCGTAGACGCTTGCCATGGGAGGATCGGCCAATGGCTAGGCACTGAGCGGACGAAGTGCGTGGAGCCGCCCAAACGGCCACCGCGAGCCAAACCAGACAGGGCAAGGACAAGACATGGGTATTGGACAATGGCTTCTTTTAGCGATTCCTGATGGTTCCCCGTTCCTCTCGAGGTCCCTGGCGGTTCCTCAATTTGACGATTAGGCGGCGACTAGCCCCCGGCACCTGCAAGAGGACCCATATGCAGACAGGTACATAGAATACGGCGGTAGACTCAACCTCGCCAAGTCATATTGATTTCGTACAGCCAAAACCCATAAACTAACGCATACGAGGTGGGCAGAGACGCTTGTCGAAATGTGAAACCTTGTTTCGTTTGAAAAAGCAAAAGGTGATGAGGACTGCAGTGGCATGAGAAATCGATTGATCGCATCCCTAAGGGGCCTCAAACCTTCGTCTGCTTCGACTCCCTTATGGTAGTATCGAAACAGCCCGTGAGAAACAAAATATGGGACACACGGCAAGGGATCCGCAAAATAATGAAAGCCACGAACTTACTTTTCGTTGAATTGTTGGTGGAAGAGCCTCGAATTCTTGTCTCGTAATGGTCGCCGATGGTCGATTTTCTGTGGTAGTAGGCTGGACATCGGAAGATACCCTCTGGTGTTTTGAAGAAGTGGACGCTGCAGCGCTTGGACTACGTCGCCACTGAAGTAGGTGACTGCGGGAAGATGATGGACGGTGATCTGCAGTGAGACTATCGTCGGGGAAGAGGCACTCTGTATCGATTTCGCTAAGCAAGTCATGATATTGTGAGTTGTGCCGCATATTATTGGTATCATGATTTGTCTCTGAATGTATTCGCAGCTCGATCTGCTCCTCTTCTGCCCAGGCGCGATACAAGCTGTTACTGCATGTTGGATCATCCTTTGTGGTCGCCACATCTGTAGTTGCAATGCTCATGGGTCGAGAAGGCAGCAAAAAGCTGTGGTCACCAAGGCCTTGGCTTTGATCGATGGCGCTGATATCCGTAGAACCGTTAGTGTCGAGCCTTGTGGGAACACGGCGTTGGCGTTGCGGCTGCTTTGTGCGCTGTAGAGAATGCATGGTATCGAAAATGGGTGCATACACATGCGAGGGTTGTGCATATATGCGGCTCTTGTTGATGTGACTCGTTTGATTCGGGTAATGGTGCAAAGGCCTAGGATAAAGAGGTTGAGATAAACTTGCAGAACCCGAGGAGAGAGTCTCGTTGTCGAAGAAGCTCATAATATCATCAGGACGGCCTGGGCCCTGGCTATTAACGCTGCCGCTATCTCTTGCATTCATGCTATTGCTGTCGATAGCCACCACTGCTTCAGCTCGATTTGGCCATTGATCCTCGTTCCATCCCAGGGTCGAATCCAACGCTGCAATTCCATCACCCTGGCTCATGACGAAGTCGAGTTGAGAGTTCGGCTCGTGCTAGAGCTGCGAAGCAGGGTTGTCGAGATTTGGCGACAGGGAGTGGTGATGAGGCCGAATAGCTACCTAGTGACTGCTGATCATGAGGCAATCGGAAAGGAACGGCGATGCAAGGTCCACTGCTGTCAAGTTGGCCCCCCGCAGGCACCGCCCCTAGACTCCTCGTCCCTTACCTTGGGGATGTGATTGACACTCGGCTGACAGTGTCTTACCGGTAGACGAGACGGCTGCCGATCGAGGTCGAAGGTTTGCAAGGAGGAGAGTTGCAGCTTAAACAAAGTGTCGATTCGGGAAGAGTCGATACGAAGGGCAGATCGGAAATGGTGGAAGATGCTATTATTGCTCGTGCCTCGTCGATATGCTTCAACGGTCAAAGGATATCATCATAAGCGAATGCAATTCCCGAGAACTCGTTATAAAAGTGCCGTAAATAGAGATCAAAAAAGGGCAAGCACGGCTTCAATTTTGGTTAAGCGGGTACAAGAGCCAAGCCTCAACTAAAAAGTAAGGTACAGCACGGTAGTGAGTGGCAGGCACGGAATTTGCCAATTGCTCGCAGGGCCAGCTCGAATTAGCTCTCAGCAACGGTGAGAGAACGTCCTATAGGGGTGGGAAAGCGTCCGAGGCAATAGAGAAATCGACGATGTGACTTTGGCGTCCAAGGTTGGTAGGTTGGCGTCAAAATGCGTTGTCGTACCTAATGAAGTGCACATATCATAGGTACAATTGGAGATGGAAGAAAGAGAGGGAAAGAAGAAGGAAAAGAAGTCCGGTCAACTACGGATACCTAGTCCATACATAACACCAAATTCTAAGTAATAATACTCCGAAGACTTAACCAAACCTCAGTCCAAAGGTCGCGCCGTTCCGTGCCGTGCGTCGTGGTGTCGTGTGCTGCTGTGTCGTGTCTTAATGGGCGTCAGCTCCGGCATCGAGGCCAGATTCGTATGGAACGAGTCCCTAGCGAGCAGGCATGGATGGATACGACCACCTTCTGCTCAGAAATCACGGCGGTGCTTCAGAATATGTCGATGCCCGTCCCATCACCATCAACCTCGATCCCTGTAGCTTGGCTTAACGCTGTGCTGTGCTCAGTGTGCTGTAGGAGGAACTGGACCCAGCTCCCTGGCAACACCAACCCCACAACAGTTGACGAGGTGGGTTCATGAACGGTGAACCCACCTCCCAAAGACCCAACCCAAAAGCCAATCTGCTTAGCCTTTGGGTCTAGCAGTGCAGCGGAGTCCCAAGTCTCCGGGCACAGAGGTCGATAAGCCAACCTCCATTGGGTCAAGTGCAGCTACAATCTGCACGGTACCTGACTTGGTGTGTTTATGCTGACATTCATTCAAGCGCCGTGACCGGACTGTCTCGAATAGTCTAGCAGTTCTAACATTGGGTATCACCAAGGCTTTTAATAAGTCAAGATAATTCCTGGAGTGGGACTTTAGTCCGGGGGTCACAATCGAGTGAGTGATTGAGGGTGAAGCCACTACTCCACCCCTGAGTTGGTTTAACTAGTTCATTTCTGGGGCACTGAAGTTTATGACTTGAAGACTGCAATTCATCGGGCTTCTTCCATGGCCTCCACAGTTGGAGGAAGCAAGACGAATGTCGACGGGAGGGCCACACCTGAAGCGACCTAAAAAAGCAAACATCTGCAGATCCACGTTTCTTGGTTCCATTATGATATAGACGTGTTCAGCTAAGCTTCCGACACGCACCGCACATCATATCATGTCTTGTTATTATATCGACGGCGAATAATGACCATAATAGTCAGCATAAGTAACAAACTGGTGTACAGCTCACTGGTGTGCCTTAGTGTGCCAGGGTAACCTTACCACCTCAACTCTACAGATGATAAGAGTTCATGAAACCCAGTGATTGTTTATTATTAGGTGTCCCCGCGTAGCAATCTGCGTAGACATCGGCTGCTTGGTACCGATCAATATAAACCTATCGGTCTATCCACCTTATTTCCAGCTTTCAAATTCATCACCCCACAAGGGACCAAGTTAATGATTGCAATCACCTGCCTGCTTGAGGCATTGGTAATGCCCATCACTTCCAGACATTTCTTAGCTCACACAAGTGACAGATTCCCATGCAACGCTATCATACTACGGCGTGCCAGGGCTGATATCTGACAAGCAGGGTACTTCGCTGTTCAATATGTTTAAGCGACGCCTAATACCACCCGTCACAAGCCAACTCACTTCACAGTAAGACCCTTGAAGCGCTCCGCCAGATTGACTTTAATCCCACCAACCAGCCATATCGCTTTGGGAATCTGACCCGAGTTTGTAGTATTTATTCTTGAAGATCTCTCGGAGAGCCCGCCGAGGAGCGTAGGTCAACAATATGACAGGCTGTCTTTGAACGATATCTTACTCAACCAGCTCAGCTCAGAAACAAGCCCCTGGAACCTACATTTGCTGTGCCGCATTCAACCCTGATTTTGGCTCAAACCAGCTATCACGACGCTGCCTTTTTTACTGTCCGCTGTCCCTGGTAGCATTCGGAAGCTCCGTAGAAGCGGTGATGTTGGCTTTGTGAAAGGGGTTCGGCAGTTACGGATCTGGATCCTACGAATCCTAACATCCTGCTACCAATGATGCCGGTGACACGAGTACACGTTGTCACGCATACTTTTGGAGTTGACTTTGCCCTTGGTTGCTCAAAGTGTGTTTACGGAGATACTATGGTAGTATGCAGTTTCAACCCATGGCCGGTGCAACAGACACAGGGTCTCTTATACGAAGTACAGCTGTTTGAGAGTGCAAGCACTACCGCATTGGCAGTCTCCTTGTCCCTTATGTATCCAATACTTCTTTAAGTTTCGGGAATTTTCCATCTTGATTTCGAGTTTCGTACCTGACCCGGGAGGCATGGATCTTGTAGAGGTCTTGGGCCTGTCGGCAGTCACAACTTACAAAACTCAGATATAACTAGGCAGATGTCATATCGGAGTCAATGCGCTATCGGCATCCGTGGAGGTCCGTGGAATGTTTCCTCCATAGTTGAAACTCTTTCAAGACCTCGGGAGGACTCTGCCCAGTTTGTTCTCGGGTTGTGGGATACGCCCTACAAGAAGATAACAAGCTCAAAGGTTCGATCACGGATCAGACACCGCATATGTACTAGAAACATGATGCGGTGTAGGGAATTATGGAGTATGTTTCTATCTTCGAGGGAAATAGTGTACGTAGTCTAGTTGTGCTACATCGACCTGAAACTGTTTGGCGGAGTGTGGATCACGGCGTGCGAAGCACAGACGATGCGATGCAAGCTTCAGGCTTCGCTTCTCAGCGCCACAACATGCGGTCTGATTCTGTCGTGCATATGAGATCCATCATACACGTTCCTTGGGAGGTCTGTCGTGGAAGAATGGCTCCATTTTTCGGTGGAGGGACCAACTATGGCTGTTTACGAGATGCACCAGTGCCCGACGAAATCCCATCGTAGAGTTAAACAGGGTGTTCCCGGTGTGTCAAATGTAAAACAAGGTCCAGCTTCCAAACTACATGGCGAGTTGGGGATGCAAAGGGGACTCTCAGAAGGAATCAGGCGAGGTGGTGGAGGGTGCTTTTCATCGAGGAGGTCGGAGCCAGCATTGGCCAATGAATCTTGTGCACTTTTGAGTTTGTCCGTATGCCTGAACTCACAGACCGGTACGGTAGCACAAGAATCCTAGATCTTGCATCTGGAAAAGGGCGCTGCTCGAGGCACAGTACATTCGAGCGCCGTTGTGGCTAAAGTCAGCGTCTGTCAAAAAGAGACTAATTCATAGTCATGTTCTCAGGTCTATCTAACCATGAGCTCATTAGTAAAGGAGTTAATGGTACCGACCAAAAATATATGATTCCTTGATATAATGACATTCTTATTGGCAATATACCTATTCAACGTATGAAAGTCCCAATCCTACTATATCGTCGAGACACGTGCTTGATCACTCGTCGTGTCTTTCATTGGTTGAAACACGGTCATTGGGCATCCACCCATCAACTGCTCCGAGCCAATGATAGAGCTTACAGGACAACACATATGGCTTCAGCCTCGAGACAACCTCAGCCTTTCTTACCTCAATCAACATTTACTTGTAACTTCATTGAATCATTATATACATTGACTCATCATGCTTCTTATTCTGATGTAAAAACCTCACTTCCAACTATTATTTATTTTTGCAGAGTATTCTTTCTTGATACCCCGTACTACCACCGATGACATCGGAAAAGATGCCGCTCATCCTGGATAACCCGATGCCAGTGGAACTTAACGATGTAGATGACCTTTTTGGCGATGGCGTTGGTCTGTCTTTGCCCGCCAAGGCGCAGAGTAAACAGCTTCAGCAAAGAATGGACGATATAAGGATTCGAGGATGCTGCCAGTAGGAAGTCCCAACTTGCAGGCACTCATGCACGTTTTCGCTAACCCTGGATAGAACTGTAGCGTGGTCAAGGACAGGATCGATCGCCAACATCACACCTGATGGTCAGAATCTTGAACTTCGCTTTCTGCGACGCTCCCCGGATGATGGCTCCTGGGACCTCAGTGAACCCACCACGTGCCCTTTGGTCAAAGGGCTCCCAAACATTCCCATCGTTCATTTGGTATGGGCTGGTACTAGCAGCCCAGATCTAGCAGTGATAGACGCTGTTGGTCGCGTCTCTATCGTCAGCTTCTCTATCTCACTAAATCACCCGTTCCCTCAACGGAAATGGGACGCTGACCCTACTGACGATGTGCACACTGTCGTCGGTGCTTACTGGCTTAATGTTTCTCCTCCAAATCAGCAGGTATGTGTTGTTTGAAGAGGTTTCACAATGTTTCTGACTTTCAGCAGTCATCATATAATGTCATGTATGGGCCAGCTACAAAACATGGCAATGGGTATACATATGAAAGCTCATTCGTTAATGCTGGAGGACCAACCCATCCCAGCCCTGCCAAGAGTGCTCTTCTTACTATCACAACGCATGGTGTCATCAGGATGCTCTGGTCACAGAATACCAATCGACTTGAGGAGACCACCATGGAACTTGAAAGTATAAGTGCTTCTGATGAGCTCATTACACATGCATCGTTTGCATCCGAAAAGAGTAGGCATCTGAACTATCGTATTACTTTGTGTGTGTCACTGACAGCCGGCAGAACATCTCCTTCTTGCGGTTGCTACAACCTCAAAGCAGCTAAAACTAATTAGAATCGAGATTCAATGGGGCCAGGCGTCACAAGCGGACAAGGCGACTGGCCGACCCGCAGGGAATTTGAGCCCTTCCCTGGTTGAGAGACATCTGGCCACTACAAACTGGCTTCAAGGGGGCCCTGGTGATTCGAACCTCGACATATCCATGATCGAGCTCTCTCACTTGGAGGTTATTCCTTCTTTGTTTGATAGTACGGGCAAGCACACCACGCCACCTTTAATTGTCACTGCACGGTTACGCACTCCTGCTGAGAGCTCGTATCAGGGGAGTCAGAGTGTTGTTGATCGATGGGAAGCTATCGAGCAAAAGCACAATTTGCCATCGGCCTATGAGCAGCTTGGAGGTCGACGAAACAGCATCTCTTCAGAGCTACCCGCGGTGACACAGCTGCAGAAGGTCGCTCCCGTCACTGCCAATAAGGTTGTGGTTGCGTTCCAAACCACTAGCTTTGGCAAAATCCTCGTACTGGCTTTCGCAGATGGCACTGTTGAATACCGTGACCGACTGACGTTCGAGGAACTATATACAACTCACGAGTTGAATAAGGTGCAGAATCTTCGACAAATAGGCTGGGCTTTCGCAGATGAAGGGCCATGTAAGTATGCATATCCCAGAATGTTGCTCCTGTCTAACAGTAGTTGGAGGCCAGCAAGTTGCATTCTCTCCCACTCTTTGCTCTATGGTGCAAATGGGCGAAGACGGAAAGATCAAGTGGAACAAATTACATTACCCCGAGGGCGATATTGGAAATTCTATGCACGATGGTATGTTAAGCGATGAGTGGATTGGCGAGTTGCTAACCGTATGCAGCTCAATACTGTGGCAGCATTGCGGCCTTGACCGTGACCGCAGCACCGTCAATGTTCTACCAGAACAATTACGATGATTTACTTGCTATTGTACGACCATATACTACCAAGAAGAGTATGTCCACCTTTTAATATTTCCCATCCGCCTGCTCACAAGGAATAGGATTCGTCCAGGATTTGGTGACCGAACTTATCAGAATTCTGAAGATCCAGATCGATTACTCTGAAGAGATCCATCATGACTCGCTTGTCAGAAATGGATCTCTGCAGTACTGCCTCAGTATAATGAACGCACTCGGATTCCGCGGAGACTTTCACCCCCGATCTTTCCAGGGCAAATTCTCGATGCTATTTCTGAATGTGCGGAATGTAGTCGTCCTCATCACACTTGCCAGTAATACACCAGTTACTGTCAGGGAAAAGCTGAGCCCCCTTGATGATCCTGGTAAGTCATACTGCGTACTCCTTTGGTTTGTTTATAGCTACTTACATCAATACAGAAGTCATTGAGACACTTGTCGGCTGTGCGAGGTGGGCGCTGGATCTGATCGCTTGGCTCATGGATTGTCTTTTCGAGCTTATGAACGACAATCATTTCCAAGAGCTCTTGACTCGCGAACGTTTCCATGAACTTGCTCCTTATCTTCACGAGAAGAACAATGTCGCTTTCCATTTCTTGATGAGCTCCTCTAGTCGAGGGTTTCTCTCGGCCATTTGCCGCAGACTGGCGCACCTTGAGGCCATAAGCGGCAAGGCTATCGAGTTCTATCGAAAACAGTCGGCTGTTGTAGAGGGTGTGGCCGGAGGTCGAGCAGCCCCTCAGCTACAACAGGCATACCAGGCAATGCAACAAGTTACCTCTTCAGCTCTCGTCAAAGTGTCTGGGGTCGAGACTCTTCTCACGGGTCTGAGTAATGAGATCCGACAAGCCTATCAAATCTTCCTTCCATCCCTCGCCAAAAGCCAAACTAACCAGTCGCAGGGGAAGCAGCTGGATATGACGATGAAGGCAGCCCGCGTTCAGATGGAGCTCTCCATTCTCCTTTCAGCTGCCCCCCCTGCACCGTTTCTCCAGATTATCAAGAAGTTCTTTAACACAGACTTGCCCGCGTTTCGGAACACTGTAGATCCAGGTCGGTTGTTCTTTGCAAATTACGATCTTCTCGAAGTCGAGGATGACGAACATAGCTTGGCGACGAAGAAGGCACGGGGCATGGTGTATGTGGATGTGTTCAAGCGCATGCAGATCAGACCCTCCCCGAATAAGCAGTGGAGACGGTGCTCAAGATGTACTGCGGTTATGGAGGATGTGTTTGGGAGTCGTTCTGGGTTCACATTTGTTCTGGGTCAACAACGTAAGTGCTCTTGTGGAGGACAATGGACGTTGCTTCCCAAGGGACACGTTGCGTGAGATCTTGAAGCTTGGGGCGTGGACTATATTTGGGTAATGGAGTTAAATGCATGGGATTCAAGTGGCATATAAGTTATTAGTACTATATGATAAATAAATACAAGAATCGTATTTTCTCATCTAGTAATGCTCTTGAAGTTTGTGACCTTTCGTGTATCTATACGCCCATTCTAACACATTCTCGGTACAGCTGCCAAGGTAGTGGAATATTTACACCTTCCATGATAGCCTTTCAACACAGATGTTCTCCCGCCTCCCAGGTTATTGGTACTGTCCCTGGTACCATTTCAGTCCAGGCTAGACCGTTCGGAGGTCTCGGCGAATTCTTGGAACGGTTTATCAGGGTTGTGATGTCTCACTAGGAGGTGAGCATGCTTCATCACCGAGCCATGGGAATATATGAAAGGCTTGCAACTCAAGGTTACCCTCAGTCTTTAGACAGGACCAGAAGGGAAGCCAATTGTCAACCGAAAATTGCATATAGGGTTATTGGTGGCTTGCTACGTAATTTCAAGACTGTCATTAACGGCTTTGCTATGGAGCAATACACATACCCTATACTCATCACCTCGACACCAAGCTCAGAGAGGCAGCCTTACCCATGCCCCATGGGAGATTACGATGTGATAACCCCCAGAACTAACGTTGCCGAAACAGTAACGATAGTGCAGCTACTTCAAATGCTTCAGGTCGCCTGGTAGGAGCGTGATACCATGACTACTAGCACATCGATCAACACTAGACCACGAGCCGCTCAAAGCGCCACCTAATTTCGAGTCAGTGGGGGGAAGAATGACCATCTGGGTTTTTGATAGATAGACCAAGGTCGGTAGTTGCATTTGCTGTCGATTTTGGTAGCCTTCCGATGTATCCTTGCGTGATAGCGGAAACTTTGTGGTGTAGTGTCAGGATCGGCAGTTTGCCCTGGTATTTGCTGGATACGACCGTTTGACAACAAGAAACTCTCTGTTTATAATGGTAGTCTGAACTCTGAAGTTGCAAAGTACAAGTGACAATACAACTGCATGAGTGCGCATATCAGTTCGTGGCTGGAGAGGTTTGTGCTGCTGCTGCACAACAGACTTCTTAGTGCGAGATGGAGTGGTACATGCAACAGGACAACATGTGGACTTATCATGACTCGAGGAACTTCTGGCTTGAATACCACAGAGTGTCCAGACGAGAGCACGATAAGGGACTATCATATGGACTGCTTATAGTATACATTTAATATCATTCGATTATATTTTCCAGGTTGAAAGCCGAGTATTGGCTTTCCATGAACAATGGAGCTTTCTGTCGGCAATCACAGTAGATAAAAAGACACTTAGAAAGAAGATGCCAATTGAATACGGGATCACAGCAGGGAAACACCCTGTAGTTGTTGAGTTCATGCAACTGTGTATATGTAAGTGCCTCTACGAGTGCTATTACAAGTTATCAACAGAACGAGAGTCAAATGCCTCGATCATACACCAACAACTTAGTTCACGTCCACAATCTTCACCGCTTGTTTTCTGCGCCGAACCGGGGTAGAAGTAATTTTCGTAAAATAAAAGAAACGCCAACGGGGATATCGAGGCTCTCTACGGATACGTTGGTTCCTGGATGTTTGCTGCGGGTTAGACGTCTTCTCTTATTTTTGTCCAACAGCTTTATTAGACGCCCTGTCGAGCACGTGAAGCGCTAGACAAGGGGTAGCACGACCCCTGGGGCTTTGAGGCGGTAGAGCTGAAGCAGTAACTGGGAATCATCAAGGTTCCATTGTCTTGATATTACACAAGCGAATTGTTTAACAATTGCAGTAGCGAGTGAGCCTACACTTTGAACATCCTTATTCATTAAAGAAGAAGAGAAAGAAACAGATAAAGGAAAAAGAGGTTCACCCGTTGACAAGCGGCTATTTGCATATGCATAGAATCATAGAATCGTAGAATGTTTCGATAGCCGCCACCACGATATAACGGTAACACAATTACGCGCTGTCATGGAACAATGCTTTTTTAAAGAACGCGGCCAAGGACAGATGATCCCTGAACTTCTAGATATGTTTATTAACCCTGATTTAGTCTTGTTTATGCCTTGTCCAACCGTTACCTGAGGCATTGACCACAGATTGGTCGATGATAGATCGCTCTCGTTCTTTTTAGTAAATACTTTATAGGCAAGCAGGTGAGATGATGATTACCTTATAAGATGGAGAATAGGGGACTTGAGCAGGATGAAATTTCGTCAGTGGAAGCTGTACTCCGCACCACTCCGAGACAAAGGATTGTCCATTCAATGCGATCGACAGTTGATATCTGGAAGGTAGTATCACTAACATCCACTGCAAGAGTTTGAGTGGGCCGAATTGGTCTGAACATGCCGCTCTTTGCGCGGCGCAATCAATCGAATCTGGCCCATCACCTTCATACCCCTGAACGTTTTTGGTCATGGTAGCGCCCAGGTTATGGCGCTAGCGCAGGTACTCTACCATTTCTGGCTTTGTCACCACCTTCACCACAAATAACCCCTGGTCGTTTAATTGCAATTGGTTGATTAGCCCGCTCACGTTCTTCAGGCACAGATTGTGTTTCTTTGCGCAACGGCCTTTGACTGGTCGTACCTTTATTGATCGCGATCCAATGCGAAGAAAAAAAAATCAAAGGGCCTGGGTCGGCTCTGCTTTCAAGCCTTGCCATTCCTCTTGTCCCTCTTCCGAGATCCAATTCGCCCCTTGGCATAAGAGATCAGCAAACCAACCAGTTCAATACTTTTTGGCCAAACACAAAGCCTTGTGGGGAGTTCACGCTTGCGGATCAGGGGTTAGCTCCCTTTTGGCTCGTGAGAGGCCAAGCTAATAGAGCTGTAATTATCGGACCCCTGACCTTAGCTTAGACTATTGTGCATGGTCCCCAGCCATCGTCGCAATTCTCCTCTCTTTTGGTTGCTGGGCTTGTTTTCCACCCATTCTTGCTCCCTTCGCTTCAACCCAGGGGCCAAATTTCACTTCTTCCTCCCTCACACGTTGGTGATTGAGGCCTTATTCCGGTGATAAGACATTAGTATTGCTGCTACAACTGCACTATACTACCTGAACCTCACTATCGCTTGCTGGTGGCCCCTGGGTCAGCCGTTGATAGGTCGTCGCCTCACTCGTCACACACCCCCACTCGCTTCTTCTCCTTCACACCTCCTATCGCGCACACACACCAGCTTCACTCTCTTACCGCCGCGGTTCTACTACCCAGGACCTCACGAACCGTATAGCACGGTACCTTTGGGTGGCTCGTAGCGAGGACCGGTATATCTTCCAAATATGGAACCCGCCCTGGCCTCCGCTCCGGGGTCTGGAGTAACGGAGCCTTCTGCGACTTCTGATACTCGTTCTGATACCAAGACACCTCCTGTCGACGTCCCATCTGCAACATCTGCTACAACCTCTTTTGTCCCTGCCGATAACTCTATTCCATTATCCTCACCATCAGCCCACCCGCTTCAAATCGAAAAAGAACCGCATCCACCTTCTCCGAAATCCTCTCCCGCACACGCTCGATCTCAGACGGTAGACGTGATCACCGGCTCGTCCTCGGTCTCCGGCTCTATTGCGTCGCCCTCCAGTTCCTTCCAGTCTCCCACTGGAGGTCCAATTAAGCGCAAACCTCTGTCATCATCGGCATCAGCATTGGCATTGCGATACTCTGCGTCGGGATCTCCCTTGCCGTCACCTCTGGATCTTGGAAAGCCGAGCCAGAGATTTGCGAGACCTTGTTCAGTTGACAGCCCGACCCTCTACGAATTCTCTCCTGCGCAACGCGCCACACCACCAGCTGCCCCGTGAGTCCTCTTTTCAGCTTAATTCTTTGTCCCTTTGTCTCCATGTGTTACACATCCAACTGGACAACCCCTCACTTCTCTTACAGAATCTGTGGCTAACTAGAATTCCTCTGGCAGAGCTCCCGACGCCAACCTGGCGTCCCTTGCCGCGACAAACCCTGGATCACAAAACATTCCAGGACACAGCCCTACCATTTCAAGTTCAGACTTCTCTGACGTCCTGGACGGGTATGATGATTTGATCTCGGACTCAAAATCAGATTCTGCACCAGACATTACCTCTGAGACCATCCTTGATGGGAGCGATAGCGACGACGACAAGGGCCAGAAGATTTATTCAATCGACAAAGAAACTGCCATTGTTCCTAAAACCGCCGAGCCGATCGAACGCTCTGAAACAGAGGTTCAAGGAACTCGATCACCTGCATCTGACGATACTATATCAGACCAGACTCTCGCTCCCGCCCCCATGTTTGTTCCAAAGCCAACGCCACCACATCTCAAACTCGACAAGGTCACAATTGACGTTGCGAACTACGACACATCACCGGATGAACCAAATTCACCCTCAGGTCAAGGAACACCACAGCTAAACAAGCCATTACCCAAGTCACCGAGCCAGAATTCACCATTTGCTTCTCTGTTCCACTGGGCAGCACCATCGCCATCTCCCTCTGCGACGGAGTTTTCGTCCACATCATCGCCAATCTCCCCCTTCAAACGCGGCGTGGCCAATGATACCCCCTATTCTACGGTTAGCAACCCTTACTATATTCACGAAGATTCTTCAAGCGTGACGGATATCTCGAGCTCTCGTAACTCATACTCATCGGTTTTACAGTCTCCCACTTACGCGCAAATCGACGAAATGGAAGATGAATTAAAGGCCATCAGCGCCGAGCTGGCAAGCTCAATCCGGCGCGAGATGGATCTGGAAGATCTAGTAGATCGACTCCAGGAACAAGTCAACAACCCTCAAGCTCCTGGTAAGAGGTCAAGCGATTATTACTCCGACTCGGGTTATAGTTCGGCAAAGATGAGTGAAGCCGAACCGAGTCGAGAGGAACTAGAGAAGATTCAAAGGAGGGCCGAACAAGAGAAGGCTTCCATAAGATTAGAGCTCACGAATAAGCTCCAGGATGAAAGGGGGAAACGAAAAGCGCTCGACCACCAGATCAAAGAGCTTGCCGAAAAGGCATCGCAAATCGACCAGGCGCAATTAAACAACCAAGATGCCAGTGGTCGACTTAAGGATCTCGAAACTACTTGCGGCGATCTCAGGAGGCGACTATCTGAGGAGCGTGTTGTTAAGAACAACTTTGAGGACCTAATCAACGCCATCAGGGGAGAGCTCCACGAGGCGACCAGTGAGCGAGATAACCTTCGAGACGAAGTTGTTCCTCAACTCAGGGCGCGTGTTGAGGGCCTCGAGATAGAGGCTGCTGAATACTCGAACTTGACCTATGAGTCTTCCAAAATGCAGCAAGAGCTTCATATGCTCAGGAAAGAGTATGACAACTTGCGAGGCTCATCGAGGTCTGGGTCTCCGACGCCTTCAATGAACCGCATGTCTCGCGCTATGTCTGGCGGTTTCGGTGGGGGCCTTGCCCGATCAAACTCGGTTGCGACAGGCTCGTTCCGTGGCCAACGACCCTCTGGTCTATCACGGTCTAACAGTGTTAAGAACCTACAGAACGAGTCCAGAGAGGCCCTCTCTGAGCGTCTAAAAGATGTCGAGGCCCAGAGAGACGCCCTCCATAAAGCACTGAAAAATCTACTTGACCGCCAAGAGTTTCAGAACCGTGAGAACGAAAAGAAGATCAGGATGCTACAGAACGAACGAGAGAGGCTCCTCTCAGCATCTCCAAGGAAGGCTGGATTTGAAAGAGAAATCTCAAACTTGCGCACAGAGATCAATGTTCTTCGTCGCCGAGCTGAAGATGCGCTTGAGCAGAAGTGGCAGGTTGAAAGCGGCCTGGGCGGATTGAAGATGGACTTGGACAAGGCTGAAGAGGAGATTTCTTTGCTTCGCAACCTACTCGAGGAAAAGGACATCCTTATTCCCGAATCGTTCGCACGCTCAAGTGGCTCCAGCAACGCAAGCAGCTCGTTTGGCAACCTGAGGGCGCCGGTCACATCTGAGTCGCTTGCCAAGGCTTACAACGAGCTCAAGGCTGCTTATGCTGAATCTCTCGAGAGAATCAAACAGCTCGAGCATGAGACAGTTGGTGATGAGAAGACTCAGCTTGCTGTCGAGCGATTAGAGCGCACTCTGTCCATTGCAGTTTCTGAACGTGATGCCGCCCAGCACGAAGTTGAAAATTTAAAAAATCAGTATGATACAATGAGCGAGTATGAGGTCAAGACAATCGAGAGTGAGCGCGCTCTTGCTGACGAGCTTAACGACTCAGCTCGTCGGGTTGGAGAGCTCGCAACCCAAGTTCAACAACAACTCACTGCAAATGCTCAGCTCCGAGAGCGTCTCTTTAACGCTGTCGTGCGAGGCGACAACGATCGCAAGGCTAACTCGGATCGTATCGCTGACCTGCAAGTCCGCCTCAAGTCTATGGAAGAGCAGCTGATTGCTGCTCAGTCAGCATCTGAAGATCGTGTCAACCGTCACGAGGAGGAGATTGCTGCTATCCGCGAGGCGCACAATGCCCAGCTCCAGCGCATGAGCAGCAACACCGGACTCAGCGGCCCCCGTTCGCCTAACTTTCAGGCTAACCGCAAGCCTTCGCTCCTCAGCCCCCTATCGCCACGATTCCCTGGCGCTCTACGATCCCCTCGTCTGCCCGAGAAATCTTTTGAGGACGCCGCCCAGATGGAGGTGCTTCGCAACCGCATTGCCGAGTTGGAGAAGGCACTCGAGGACGCTGAGCAGGAGATGCAGGACGTCGTGGCTAGGATGAGCACTGCTCAGATCGAGGTACTCAACCTCCAAGATGAGCGAGAGGCCGCTGTCCGCGAGACCCGACGCCTGCAGAAGCTTCTGGAGCAGGAGCAGATGAAATCCTTTGAGGATAGATTTAAGACGCTTAGTGGCAGCGCCTGAAAGAGAAGGAATACGAATAATTAAGACCGCATGGGTTGGAGTATCATGATGGGAGCACCTTTCAAGGCTGGTGCCCATGTTGCATTTAGCGAGGCGGAGTTATCTGATTTCACCATCATCATTATTTGATAATGATTCTCAGCGACCAGGAAACAAAGACTTGGACACGCATTCTACACGGACTTTGAATAGTCTTGGGGTACTCTATTGGGTACCTATCGTCGCGCTCACATTACGCGTGCATTGGAAATTGGAAAAGGAGTACTGGGGAAACATTTGTGTTGAAGAGTTGATGCTTGTTTTGCATCGAAAACAGACCGCAAAAGGACGTGTATTCTTGAGTACATATAATGTTTGTTTTCTCGTTTGACTATGAGTTTGTCGGGTGCTTGCACCTGTTGGATTGTAAGATATTGGAATGGGGACCAGCCGACCAAGTTGACCGCTGTATATCAATCGAGTTTAATTATAATGCATATTTGATACGTCAAATCTTTGACGGAATGTTTGCCTTGCGTTTATGCATCCTGTTCAATAGTTCTTTGTGTGATTTCAGTGTAGAAAACGTTACGCTCTCAAGTTCCGGTGTTTGCTCCTTTACCTAGGTACCTTACCTACTACCTTACCTACTACCTTACATTAGTTCTGTGGTAAGGTAGGGACGATTTCTGTCAGAGCTACCTTACCTTAGGTTGTCCCGTAACGCGATTGGAAGTCGCTCTATGCCATCGTGGTCGCGATTGCTGTTGAGCCCGTTTACAAACTGACTTGGAAGCTACCTACCACACACATTGCTAAATTAATCATTACTTTTGGGCCTTGCAGGATATAGCGATTTCCCACAAGACTCATCTCTTTCAACTTGTTGTATTGTGTATACCATAACACTTCAGGCCAAAGCATCTTCACTATCCTTTAACCCTGATTCCCGAGTCATACATACTGTCAAGCTTTACGGAACGCAATGATTTCGTTCAAACACCATGCCCTTTACTGGGTCTTGTCACTCTTGACAGTCCCTCTAACCAGCATCCGGAAGTTTCTCTTCGGCCATGAACTCTTTATGGGCTCCATTGACGAGGTCGAATTCGCGACTATGTGCCTCTCCATATATTTTGTTGCTCGCCCTGTGTTAGACAGACTTCAAGACTTTCATCGAGAAGTAGAAGTTGGCGTGACCAAGTGCAGTGGCCTCGTCAAGGCGGCTGATCTCGAAAAGCCCGTCGAGGAGATTAGCATCACGAAAGAACCTGAATCCAGAAACGGCAACGCGAAAGGAACAAAGCCCAAAAAGGGGCGGAAGAAACCCGCCAAAGGTGCCAATAGCAAGCCTCGAGCAGTTCATTTTCAGAAGGAAGTAGCCCAAAATAGGGATGCGAAGCTGTCGAACGGGAATGGAGCTCTTCAGAACATAGCGGCGGCACAACGACTCCGGAAGAAATCCACTGGTCGATACACTTCCACCCAGCAGTCACTCTTGAACTTGACTTGGAAGTACCTTGATTTTCTGTATTTCATGTCTCTAGGGATTTTGTTCACTCACACAGAGCCTCTCATTGGGTTTGGTGAGTGTGTTGGAAACGATCACCTCCAGTCAGTTGGCCGCGTACTCGTGAGCTTTCTAGTCATGGGCACTCTGGAACCAATTAGACAAAATGTGAGTAGCTGTGATGTCGGACAGCCTCGCCTGTTTGCTAACGAGTTGTTTCTAGCGCTGGGACGTCGAAGTGTCTGGCCTGGGGATGTTCTCCTACTGTTGTGTATTGTGCAGCGAAGGACCTGGGCCCTGGGCGTCGACATCGATAGGAATTTGTGGCTTGTTGGTCATGGGAATCCTTGTGGAGTGTTCCCTTTATACAAAGCTGCAGTATTGGCCTTGGTGGCCTGGTATCTGGTTCGCTGATAGCCTCAGTGGTCTCGATATTTTCATTCGTGTTTGGCTACTGGTGCCACTCATTGATGTTGCCGAGACTGTAGGTTTCCGAGACGTTCTGCGAGTAGAATACACTAATGTAGAATCAGGTACTGTACGCTATTTCTTCCAGAACTCGTCCAGAATGGTATAAAAAGAGACTTGAGCTTATGGAAAGACCTCTTTAGTACACGAGGGTTGCCCATAAGGTCTTTATCATGGTAGTCGCCTGGCTTCTTTTTACTGTAATTCGGGCAGCCCCCTGGCAGCCCCTGTTTTTGAAGCAGAATAACGGAGATACCTTCATTGAAACGGCGACACTTATCAAGTTGATGCAGAAAGGGGATGGTCCTACTTGCGAGGATGCTAAGAGTCTCCTAGGAAATCGCGATACGTCCTGATGATGGCTGGCCCAGAAAGTGGAAACGTTGAAAGCGATCATAACTACGAGTAATCAGGAAGCGTGGTCTTGTCACAATACCTAGCTAGTCTGTATACAGCGTATAAAGCTCTGTTCTGCACAGATTAAGCAGAATAGGAACTGATACGTACATGCCCCAATGCCTGAATGTCCCTGATTAGGCATGCTTGCCGTGTAAAGGCACTGACTGAAACAAAACGCCGTATCCGAAGCCACACATTATTGGTACAGACGGGCTACTCAACTTGAGGCTCAAGAGAAACTTCATTGTTGTTGTAATATCTTTCGACAGCCTGGGGAAAGGCAGAAGCTCTCAGACCACTTCGATTTCAGAACGACAAAAAAGTCAAATAAAAAAAAACCAATATAAGTCTAGAATATCCTAGGAATACCTTGGCGAGCTCTTGAGTAGCTGCTTTTTGTCTTTTGATCCGGAGTCTCAATAATTGTGACGCAGCGAGGCCTGCATAATAACTATGCACTTGCATCTTACCTGGCTACCATTCAGGTTCAAACAGCTCTTTGCATGTGAACAGGGGCAAGTAATGAGAGTTCGACAACATGGATTATGACCCATGATAAGATCTAACAGCATCAATTTTAGATTTTACTAATACTATTCTCATTATCAATATCTTGCTGAGTTTCATCTCATCGAGAACCTTTAAGTGCCGCTGATTCTTGACATGTCAATATCATCTTCTGAGGCGTAGTGTAGTGTCAGATATCATAATTAGTATATTTACAATCCCATTGATGTTCATATGCTTTATCTCATCTTAAAGTCCGAGGAGATGCTTATGAGGAGGATTGACCAACATGGCAGAGCCCTTGAGGTCAACAGACTGAACTGAAACACGAAGCATGATGATGAAACGAAATATATTAAATATCACATCACAATAAGAAACGTGAACATCATGATTCAAGCCACCTTCCAAAGACTGTCGACAGACTCGAGATGTGACATGATAAACTCTTGAGCTTTGACGTCTGTGTTCGCTCACCGGAGGTCTATTGAAGCTGGGCGTTCAAGATGAGACCCCCACACCTTGGCTGGGCCAATCAAGGTGAAAGTGCTTATCAGAGACAATGGGTGAGCTTTAGCTCAGTGGCTGAATAAGAGCAAGTTTCGTCATGTGTGACGGGTTGACTCAAGCTGACGATTTCTTTGCTTTTTCTTTTAAAGGAGAGGAAGGTCGAGTCCTGTCGTTTATACACCGGGTGAGTGGATAGTGGTGAGGAGATAACACTGACTGTACGGAGTAGAGTTATTCATAGCTTCCTTGTAGAGCATCAATCTGCATCTCCGGAGGGAATCAGAGGCAAATAGATCAACATTACATGTAAGCAGTCAGGGGCGGGCTGGGGTCTGGGGATGTCTTATCAGAAGGAAGACCTGGGGTTTTATAGCGACTGATATAGGCATTCTTGGCCATTTGTCGTGCGTTTTACATGAGCTTTTGGCAGAGTGAAGCGAGATATCGTAGCAGTGGGAGAAATCTGATGACACCGCAATAGACGACTGATATGTGTTCCTGCATATTGAAGCCTTGTCAGGGCTAGAACTGGATAATTTTGCGATGAATTCCTAAAAAGGCGGCATGGCGTGGTCGAAGAGGATTGGAAGGGCTACTGAGTATAATGGGGAACTCTAAGTGAGCTTATGAATTAAGTTGCAGTGAAAGTGCGCCCGTAGTAATAATTGATGCCTTTGTCTGCGGGCAATTCATCTTGATGCTCATTCAGAATTCAATTGAGATGGAGGCTGGCGATGAAGATAGGTAGTGTGTGCGTGAGAAGTGAGTGGCGAGGCTTAACTAAGGATAACTCTTCCGCAAGTCGACAAGCGCCCGCTGTATTGGATCGCCTGGTCTGGGGTGACCCCCACTGTAGAAGGGTTGACAGAATAATTCAGTCTCGAGCCGCCAGATTGTGATGTAAGACTGCTCAATCTATTTCGCCGCCTCCCACTCTAGCTCAGAGTCGAATTGCCTCGCCCCTAACAAAAAAAAAACGTCACGGCGGTACCGCCGGTAGTCTCGAGACCCTTTTCGCGTCTTCGTCGTGGTCTCCTCCAGATTTTCCCTCTTAGCCAAAAGCCCACGAAGTCAGGCCAGATACCCTAACAGTCTAACTCGGTATATTACGTCGTCCCAGGGGTTGCACAGCCAAGCTCACGACCAGGGATCTCTTATCTCTGTCCCGCCTGAACCGGAATCGCGCCCTTTTTCTCTCACAGTCTCAATCTCAGCCGTGCACACTCTCAACACCAATTGCACCCCCCTGCCTGCATCTCTTATCTCTTGAGTCTCTTCCTCCCTTCTTCCTACTTTACTGTTGGCCCAGAATGTCACTATCACTTCCGCTGTCACGCAGTGCAACCTCCTTGACCTTGTCACATCATCCCTCTTTATCGACGTTGGCATTTCTATTTCTATATCACTCCTCCCAAGTCAGAACCGGCGTCATGGCTATGGGAGGTGATGGTGATGCTCGAGGAGCAACGCAGCTCAAGTATAACGGTACAGGCGCCACAGGTGCTAATCCGCTCGATATGGATGTCAATATCTGGTATGAGGTGAGTTGTCTATCTCCGTCTCTCATTCTCTCCTCCTTGGTCCTCGCTATGTTCACTTTCTATTCCTCTTGATCTCTCAGTCTTCTCATCTTTCTCTCACTCGAAAAAAGAGTCTGAGAATGTCCTCTGAGACAGGCAGTGGGTCGCGTTGAATAGTGGCCCCTCCAATATCTTGAACGCCCGCAAGCTGACATTTTGCGCCCGCAGCCTGGTGATATCGCCTGGATGCTCTCGGCCACGGCTCTAGTGTTGTTAATGGTTCCTGGCGTTGGGTAAGACTTTCTTTGGCGCTGTTCAATTGGATTGGTCTCATTTGCTGACGTTTGTGCCCAAAGCTTCTTCTATTCAGGCCTCGCCCGTCGCAAATCGGCTCTATCGCTCATATGGCTCTCAGTAATGAGCGCCGCAGTGACAACTTTCCAATGGTTTTTCTGGGGCTTCTCTCTCACCTTTTCGCATACGGCCGGCCCGTTCATCGGTGACCTTGCCAACTTTGGCTTCCGCGATGTCCTGGCCCGGCCCTCGGTTGGTTCCGCACATCTCCCCGATATGCTCTTCGCCGTTTACCAGGGCATGTTCTCCGCCTTGACTGTCGCTCTCGCTACCGGTGCCGTCGCCGAGCGTGGCCGCATGCTCCCCTGTATTCTCTTCACCTTCGTGTGGGCCACTGTCGTGTACGACCCTATCGCTTGCTGGACCTGGAACCCCAGTGGCTGGTCTAACAAAATGGGTGGCCTCGATTTTGCTGGAGGTACTCCTGTGCACATTGCTTCTGGAAGTGCTGCTCTGGCTTATTCCATGATGCTGGGCAAGCGTAGTGGCCACGGAACGCATGAGCTCAACTATCGCCCTCACAATGTTACTCATATCGTGACGGGAACGGTCTTCCTTTGGGTTGGATGGTTTGGCTTCAACGCCGGTTCTGCTCTCTCTGCTAACCTTCGAGCCGTAATGGCCGCCGTCGTAACTAACCTTGCTGCTTGTGTCGGTGGTATTACCTGGTGTCTCTTGGACTATCGCCTGGAGAGGAAGTTCTCCACTGTCGGCTTTTGCTCTGGTGTTGTTGCCGGTCTTGTCTGCATCACTCCTGGCTCTGGTAAGCAGGTCCTAATCTTTCAAAACCGACGTGAGCTAACATTAGTCTAGGTTATGTCCCCCCATGGGCTGCTGTCATCTTTGGTGCTGTCGGCGCTGCTGGCTCTAACTATGCTACCAAGGTGAAGTTCCTCCTTGGAATTGATGATGCACTCGATATCTTCGCCGTCCACGGCATCGGTGGTTTGATCGGCAATATCTGCACCGCCTTCTTCGCCACCCCAAGCATCGCCGCTCTCGATGGCTACTCTCATATCAAGGGCGGTTGGGTCGAACATCACTGGGCGCAGATGGGTTATCAACTGGCCGATTCTATCTGTGGAGGCCTTTACTCATTCACCGTCACTTGCATCATCCTATTCCTCATGAACCTCATTCCCGGTCTGCGCCTTCGAGTGGATGCGGATGCCGAGGTTCAGGGCATTGACGATGCTGAGATTGGAGAGTTCGCATACGACTATGTTGAGCTTACTCGTGAAGTCGTCAGCGATATCGATAACGAGTCCGGAAGCCGATACTCAGCTGATCCTACGGCTTTCCACCATTACGAAAAGAACCACATCCCTATGATTGATGCTCGCATGTTTGGTGGCCAGCCCGCGCATGCCCCTGTGACGTTTCCACAGTGAGGTTGCTTATGACAGGCGGGACGGCTATATATATTGAGTCAAATTGTATGCATCGAACGGCGCCATGGGTTTGGAATTGTTGAGTTATAGATACCCCGGTTCTTTTCCTGAACCGATTTTATTGGATGATTTAGTTGTATAGTACATGTTTCATTGTTGTATCAGGATATCAGCCTGGGTAGACACTTTAGTATAAAATCAAAAGGCATATTTTCCGATCCAAAGATCTCTCTAGTCTCCACGATGCACCACAACAATGGGACATTTTCGTTCACGATTATCCTTGTTAATTAGCGGGTCGGACCGTGATTCAGCATTGAAGCCTAGCAATTTTTAGTGGTTGGTGCATGAGACTGGCCAATCAGGCGAAATTATCGTCTTTGGACTTGGCAACCTCTTGATTTTTGAATGCACCATGAACAGTGAACATCTCCTCTCGGACTAATACTAGCAGTCTGAACAGCTAAATCTGTACACTACTATAACATATAAGCTTACATGGCTAGCGATATCTTACGTTAGGCATCAGCCAAGAATTTTGGGGTATGATCGAAACTCTGCCTTTTAAGTCGCGTTTCATGGCGCAAGTCTCACAAGCATAATCAAACTCCAGAACCTCACCATGACCTCCCTGCAAGAGAAGACAGCTTTTTTCGATCAGCTAAAGCCGCTCTCTAGCGATGATGAGCTTGATACGGATCAACAAAAAGAAAGGATGCGCTCTCGGAGGTTCTTCGCCGTCAAAGCACGCCCCAGACCACCAGCAAAGGAATCTGTTGTGCATGACTTAACTAACAGTGAAGCTCAAAAGTCGAAAGTGACACCTAGAAGGGTCACTTCACTCCCAACGCCGGTACCTGCTGATAGAACAAAGACCATCAAAGGCACTCCGATGACAGCAATCGGCCAAAAGGCCAGGCTCGGCACGCTCATGAATCAACGCAGCGCTGGGGCTATTCTAGTCGACGATACACCTATCCCTGACTCTACGAGGCAGGCACAGAGAACACTCCCTAGGAACGGTTCTACACCTTTGTTCCCGTCGGATCGAAATCTTGGACAAATGGTAGGCGACTCGCCTTCCCCTAGCTTGGCAATGAAGAAGCGAAAGCGTGAAAGTACGATCAAACCCAAGCCAGAGAGCGAACAGATATTCAAAGGACTTACTTTTCATTACGTTCCTGATGACGATGTTGCACCAGCTCGTCGATTACGTATCACAAAGGCGCGCGAGTTTGGTGCATCATGGGTGCGGACTCCACGTATTGCTACTCATATTGTTGTTGAGAAACACATACAGTACAAGGATATCGAGAGCGTGTTGAAGAATACGAACAGAAACCTCCCGCCTAAAGTTGTCAACGAGGAGTACCCCATTGACTGCATCCAATTCAAAGCTCTGCTTCAATGCAGCCAAAAGAAGTATCGGCTTGCAGGCCAACCGATAGTCGTCCAGGAAGAGGACAGCTCACCACCTGTTCCGTCAAGCTCCGCGGAGTCTAATGAGTCTTTGCAAGTGAAGCCGCATCATAGGAATTCGAATAATTGGGATTTTGTTCCTCTCACAGGAACACCTGAAAGGAGCGAAGAGTCTCCTAATCACAGCCAAGTTGCGGAGACTCCTGTCCCGACTGATTCTCAGCCAGTTGTGCTTGATCTTCAGGGGATGGCCTCATCTTATCATACGGCTAGTGAAAGGACTACGATTTCCCGACAAAATTCTACGATGTTTGGTCAGGAACCTAGTGGCTCAATGCAGCGCCCAGATGAGGATCACCATAAGGACGAGCTATCCGAGTACATCAAGATAATGTCGGAGTATAAGGACCTCCCGTTAGATGCGGATGATGATGATGATGATGTCCAGACGGTTTCGGAAATGGGAGACCAGGAATCCGAAGAACAATCCCTTTCAGGCTCAGAAGACGAACGGGCCAACAAACGAAGGTCACGAAGAAAGATTAGATCCGATCGCAAAGACATTGCTTTCGAAGATCGGTTCTCCTGCAACTCCGCCGGAGTGAAAGATGCCAAGGCGGGGAATCCAAATTCGCGCACAATCGAGGTTCTCCAATCCATGGCTGATTACTATACCCGGGTGAACGACCATTGGCGAACAACCGCCTATCGAAAAGTCATCAGCACCCTAAAGCGTCAAGAGACAAGAATCACGACCGCCGAGGAGGCACAAAGACTACCTAGTGTGGGATCGCGTCTGGCGCAAAAGATTGAGGAAATCGTCACTACAGATAGGCTCCAGCGACTTGAGTATGCCCAGAAAGAGCCGATGGATGAGACACTCCAATTGTTCCTTGGAATTTATGGGGTTGGAAACAGTCAGGCCCAGCAATGGTTGGCTCAAGGATTCCGGACATTGGACGACTTGAGAACGAGTGCGAAACTCTCACCAAATCAGCTCATAGGCATCGAGCACTATGATGATCTCAACACCAGGATTCCACGTCGTGAGATTGAGGCTTTGAGTGCTATTGTGAGACGAGGTGCTCAGCGTGTCGACCCTCAGGTAGAGTTGATCATTGGGGGGAGTTACCGAAGAGGAGCAGAAACGTCGGGTGATATCGATTTCATCATCACCAAACCGAACACTGAGTCATCGGCTGAACTTAGGCCTTTTCTTGATAGTCTTGTCCAACTTCTTGAAGTTGAGGACTTCCTTGTGGCACGGCTGGCGTCATCACGATCGGTCAGCGACGGAAGTAAATGGCATGGATGCTGTGTGCTCCCTAAGATCAGTGGCTTCAACGAGGAGCATTACAGACCTGTATGGCGCCGCATTGACTTTCTCCTGGTTCCTGAATCAGAGATGGGCGCGGCCCTGATCTATTTCACTGGCAATGACATCTTTAATCGCAGCATGCGACTATTGGCTTCCAAGAAGGGAATGCGACTGAACCAACGGGGTTTATACAAGGATGTGATGCGAGGGCCGCAACGGGTCAAGGTCACGGAGGGAGAGCTTGTGGAGGGACGAGATGAGCGAAAGATATTTGATATTCTGGGGGTCAAGTGGAGAGAGCCTCATGAGCGGTGGTGTTGAGGGTCCAACCAATGATTAGCAGAGGGATTATACCCAAAATTTTCTTCTATCATTCTTCGCTGGACGGAGGCGTTGCATATAACATCACAGAGCCTCACGGCGTTATTTTTGGTCTACCGAGGTCAAAGTGGAGGATTTTCGGGATGGACCAAGCGTACCTGAATAGCGTGGAGTTAAGGGGTTCGAAAATTGGAGATGAGGTCCATTCGCGTAAGAAGATCAATTTGAAGCATTCCATGAAGGCATGAAAATGACATATAGACAATACGTGCCTAGTCGTCCCATGTGAATCTGAGATTTCCCCAGATCTTGGCTAATGCAACTGGAACCTCCGTCGAATCGTCATTCACATGTGAAATTCTTTAGGTCATTCTCCTCTCCAAATCTCAGACCTTTCAGTGGACAGCTCCCGCTGCGTCATAGGCACTGTAGTGTATTTTTCCAGTGGGGAGATTACTGCCGGTGCCATTCTCCGCAACACAAGCCGAGCGCAAACATCCGAGGCTCAATAGACAGGTGACATAGCACGTATCCATAATCCGGGGCGCCTTCAAAACCCATGAACCAACCTACCAACTTTATCGATACCTCTGAATCCATCCATGCTCTATACGACTCTTCCGCACGTGGGATCTGACCTACAAAATCACGCGACGACATTCGATGCCTTGAGACTAAAGCGCTTTCCGACAAACATCCTCTCTTGACGCTGCGACTGACCCTCTCTTCACGGTTCTTTTGCCGAGGCTTGGGGACAAGATGGCCATGTCATCTTCACTGGAAGTGCTAAAGGTACCGCTCTCATCGACTTGCGACGCCGATGAAGTTTGCGCTGACGGGTTTTGGGTAGAACACGCTGGAGGAGATTGTCAAGGACCCGCGATACCATGATCTCTTTTCCTTAGTCAAGACGGCGCGCAATGGTATTATCTACGGAACCAAGGTGCGGTTTCCGCATGCGCTGGTGTAAGTCATATGCACTCTATTGGCAACCTCGATACTGACAAACATGAATAGGATGGTGTTTCTCTTCCGCTCTGGAACGTACGTTCGACCTGTCTTGATACCTGACCGCCAACAACGCTGACGTGCAACAACAGATTCCCACAGAAAGTAAACCTAGTCCTTCGAGCGACAAGACATCATGCAACCAACCTGGCGCGCTTTGCCCTTATTTATAAGCTGACCATGCTTGCGCTCAAATACTTTGGCGCAGAGCCTGGAAAGGAGGGTACGTCATCGTCACCGAAACTTACCCTCAGCATGTTCCCCAGAATTCTAACTATGAACAGGAACATACGACTCCTTCGTTGGAGGTCTTGTGGGCGGATATTTCGTCTTCGGCGGCCGTTCCAAGCGTACGGGAAAGATCTCATCGGTCAACCAGCAGATCGTCATCTACGTCTTTGCGCGAGTGATGCTCGCACTCGCCCGTATCGCCGTGAAGCCAGGTCACGGATTCCCATTCGTATCGTCCGAACCTCTCCATGGAGTCATTAATCAATATGCCTGGCCTGCGTTCGCGTCGCTCTCGTGGGCTATGGTGATGTTGATCTTCCGATACCATCCCGAGGAGCTGCAGTCGAGCTTGAGAAGCAGTATGACGTACATTTATAAGGACTGCAACGACTTTGACTCGCTCCGGACTTTGCTTTGGCATAATAAATAGACGATGATTCTTCTGTTGGTTAGTTGGTTTGGCGTTGGGCGTGAGATGCTCGATAATTTTGCATATCGGGATTCATTATTTTAGCATTGCAGTCGTCATAGGCCGGAACGCTGGGTTTTTAGGAAGTATGAGTAGACATGGATACATGGAACCAATACGATAGAGGTGAATCTGTCCTACTTGTAGGTTGGGAATATACGAATGCAAATATTGAATGCCATACCACAGACTCTATATCCTTATCAAGAAGTTTTGCTAAAGCTTATCTCGTCACGCTAAAACTTTAGATGATTTCAACAATGAAATGCGATTAAGGAAGAAAGATTTCTAGTTATTCTTGAAGCCAAAATAGCATTACGTGGTGGTCATCGTGGCCCTTGGAGTGCTTAAGCAGGTCTGATTAGCACGTCTTGTAAGCTTACTTTTGAGTTAAGCATCTTGTCAATTACACCTTTTGTCATCAAGATGTACAGACAGTATCTATGGACTGTCCAGCTTTAATATGGAGCTGCCTCAACCAGATCGCGCTAATCCGGCAACCTACCCCGCTAGAGCTTACCCCTGCTTACCCCTCCACACTGACACCTGTAGGTAGTGAGCCTCAACTTTACCCCCAGGCAGCTATATACCTTCACCTCAGTCCATCATCATCTTTGCATCTAACAGAATCCTACCAACCGACGACCATGGCACCAAATCCCAAAGTCGCGGAGGCGATCTCCAACGCCGAGTCTTATTCTGGAGAGAAGGGACCTCTCTACGAGCAACTGCTCTCCGAAATTAAGAATATTTTATCCCCGTCCACCGCTACCAACGACCTAAATGCTATCATCGACTCCTTCTTTAACCAGGCGCTCGGCGTCGTGGCCACGCGAACCGTGCTCGCGTCTTTTATTGCGACACTCCGAGAATTAAAGAACGAGGATATGTGGATCGAGGTTGGGAATCGAACATTGAACACCATCGCGGCCCAGCCATCATCTTCTTCCTTCGTTGATGCCGTCGCCACTATCCGTGAGCTCATTGCAACTGCCCACGAAAGCAACGGCGACTTCCTTGATGCTGCAAAGACTCTGGCCGATATTCCCCTTGATAGTTCTCAGCGCAAGATCACCGACGAGGAGAAAGCTCGCACATGGATTCGCATCGTTCGGAACTACCTCGAAGTCGACGACTCTACGGCCGCCGAGATGTATATCAACAAGCTCAAGAACATCATGCATACAGTTTCTGATCAAGAACTAAACTTACACTTCAAGCTCTCACAAGCCCGTATTCTGGACGCTCAGCGCGACTTTTTATCCGCATCTCAACGATATCACGAGATCAGCTTCTCGCCTGCGATCGACGAAGAGGAACGCCTACATACACTCAGTATGGCGGTGAAATGTGCTGTTCTGGCACCCGCTGGCCCCATGAGAAACCGAACATTGAGTCGCCTCTACAAAGATGAACGTTCATCGCAACTTGAGGAATTTGGTATCCTGGAAAAGATGTTCCTTGACCGGCTGTTGTCACCTGAGGAGGTTGACAAGTTTGCAGAGGGGCTCCAGCCACACCAGCTGGCAACTACATCAGATGGCTCCACGGTACTTGCCAAGGCTGTCGTCGAGCACAATCTTCTCGGCGCATCCAGGCTTTACAGCAATATTAGATTCGAGGCCCTGGGAACACTATTGGGCCTGGATGCTGATAGGGCTGAAGAGACCACTGCACGTATGGTTGAGCAGGGCCGTTTAGTCGGACGTATGGATCAGATTGACGGCATTGTGTACTTTGAGGGTGGCGAGGCATCTGGAGAGAAGGGGAGTGGGCGAGCAGAAATTATTGTTGGCAAGGAAATGCGAAATTGGGATGCCAACGTTGAGAGTTTGGCCGAGGAGGTGGAGAATGTCACCAATGAGCTGCAAAAGGAGTTTCCCGTAAGTGCTCAAGTTATTGATCTTGACTTTGGTTGATCTCGTACTGACTCTATTTTAATAGGAATTTGTTGCCGCAACCCTTGTTGTATGAGAAAGGGACTGATTAGAACCTCGTAGTGGATATGGCGTTCAGGGATTGGGATGATCAAGGGCTGTTTATGTCAATGCATAGCATATGAATCCCTTTGGTTCTAGACTGGCGATTTTAATAAGCCAAGAGTTTTAGTCCAAATCTTTCTTGCGGACCACCACGTATCCCTCATTGATATTCCGAGGGTTGCCATCCTCTTCATCGAACTGGACCTCATCCTCCAGTGCCAAGACTTCTGAGGTTTTGGAGTTGGTGGGCTCTTCAAATGTGCCTTCGCTCCAGAGGATGTCTATAAGTGCGTCGGCGATGTGATTGCCCATCCAGTCGTAGCCCTCGTCTCGAAGATGGAGACCATCATCCCAGTACCTTTCGCGATCCCGTTCTGAAAGCGAATGGTAGGGTATCTTGGAATGAAGGTCAAAGGCGTAACTGTAAAAAATCAGCATCAACTAACAGCAAAGACAGTCATTTGATAGTTGAAAACATGTAAAAACTTTTGTAAAGTCCTTAAACTTACTATCCCGTGTCTTTGTTCATAAGGATGCTCATATTGAGCTCGTTCCTTGCCGACGTGCCTCTCTTGCCTTTTGACTGGCACTCAGGGACCGTCAGAGCGAGGACCTGGGATTCTCTGCTCAGAGGGACATCGTATAAGTCCTTAAGGGCGGAAAAGATGTTTTCAGGCGTGATGCCGTACGCTATATCGCTACAGGCGTATATCAGCATATTTGTTTCTGGCAAAAGGATGTATAACTCACTTCGTACCGCCGAGGATAATTGTCCAGTCGTAATAATTATCCTCCCCTATCCCTCCTTGTTAGCCCGTTAAACGCTACATAAGACTTGAATTAACACCATGGATATAATGAGAATCACATACAAGCAGCATCCATTCTATCTTTGAAGCGCTTGAAAGAAGCAACATCGCCTGGCACAGCATTCACCACGATCTGAAAGTCCACCTCTGGAAACGTCCCGACGAGCCGGTCTTCCAGCTTGAGAGCATATGGATGTGAGTCCAAGCCATGGCAGAAATATCCCGAGGTTAGCGAGTCTCCAAAGCACAGTATACGAAGCGTCTTGCGAGGCATGGTGACGATGTCTTTTGTTTCGGGTTGTGTAAACGGTGGGTGAGTAATAGCGAGGCGGGGTGGTATGAAGGGTGTGCGTAGGTAGGCCAGTTGGTGTAAGCAGGCTGCAGCGATGGAGAGTTTGCGACAAGCTTCACGCGCTTGTGCATTCTATGTTGTTTGTAAGCCCCTGTGGCTTATTCTATTTCTATTACATTATACCTACCTGAATAGCGCCTTGTTTATTTGGGCTTAGGATTATTATTGAAGATTTGCTAAATACTTTAATTCTACTTTATAAACTTAAAGTAATTATATAATATATAAATAGATTAAAAGTTAATAAATAAAATATATTAAATATATTAA